>PVIR01001054.1:0-72326 GCA_004026965.1 Petromus typicus | reverse complement strand
AAATAAATTCTTTGTGTTCGTGTCTTTAATGTCATGTGTACACCGTATGAGAATTGAGATCGCTAATCATGGTAACAACAGGGACAAGCACGCCTAGCAGGTTAGCTGAGCACAGTGCTGGGTATGTGTGGACGGCCGACTTGCTGAAGAAGGAAGACCCACACTGGATGTTGGTGGCACTGGCAAGTGCATTTTGCAGCCTGCATGAAATGAAGAGAAAAGGTGAAGGAAAGCTGCCCTTCCGCTTCCTGCACAGAGCTCCAATCTTCACCGAGGCCGTGGCTCAGATTGCTAGCGCAGTCTCTTCAGCCTCCAGGGCAGGCCGCCTGGTTTCCCAGAAGGTGCACTGAGCTCTGCCTTGAGCTCCGGGCCTTCAGCTTTTCTCTGGATCCTCCGAACTCAAGCACGTAGAGCGCCCTCGTGCGTTCTCCCACCCCTGACTCTGTGGGCAGCCATTGGAAGTCTACCTTTTTTTAAAAAATCTTTATTATTGGAAGCCTTCATACCACAAAAACACACACGCACGCGCACACGCACACACACGCACGCACACTATTAGAGCTTTTCCTCTAGTGTGATCTAACTCATACAAGATTTTAGAAATATACCAATAAACTAGTAGCAGTAAATAATGCAAATAAAATAGAATACATTTAAAAGCTAAAAGATTCTTTAAAACCTAATTTTCTTTTTTCTGAATCATGTAAGATCAAATCTCTTTCTGCAAAAAGCATTATGAACATAAAATATCACAGACTTTTAGATGACATTATTTAATATTGTTAATTTAAGGTATGATGCAAAAATAGTGTAAATTCTTAATTTTCAACTTATTACATTAAAAGATTTATCACCGTTAGTCACCCTCAATGAACTCCTTTGAATATGTTTTTGTATTTTTCCATCATTCTGGACATATTCTGCAACAGCTCTGGAGTCTCTCTTGTCTTGGCAAGGTGTGATAAAATACAGTGAATGCCACTACATAGTATCATTCAACAAAAGACAGATTTCTAAAATGATTAGTGATACATCTTATCCATTAGATCTGGTGCCGCACGACTTCCGGGTTTTCACCAAAGTCAAAATGACCATGCAAGTAGATGGTACTTTAATTCATGAATTCTGTTCTCTTCGCCATTCTGGTCACAAACCAAACTCGGTGAAAACCAAATCAAATTTATCCATAAGGTCAAGACTGAGTCTAACCACTGAAATTGATTGATTGAATAGGTTTGATAACAGGATCATGGAAAGGTTTAAGTTCATGAACCTAGGTGCAACTGTATATGTTTTGAATAAATTCAGAGCATCAAGTTCTCCAGGATAGAGGTCTTCAAGAAATGTTTCAGAAAGTTGCCAGAGCAATGATGTAAGTGAGTGAAAAGACAGTGGCAGTATTTCGAATGGGACAAATGTCAATGCATCTTATATTGTAATCATTTTTGTAATTTAAACATTACTATATATTTAATCAGACCTCATACCCATATTAATTAAATTAACTCAAAATATTTCAGTAAAAATGGTATTTATTTATATTTTGCTCCTCCCAATATTTTAATTTTCTGTTAAGCACATTGAAATTTTTAACATGATCAGAGAAACAATAATGATTTTATAACCTCTTTCATTTTGGTACTCAAACAGTGTAAATTCCTTGTTCTGCTGGTGAACTGGTTGATTCTGATTGAATTTCTAGCTTTACTTACTGTGTATTTCCTGGAGATATCATTGAATGTTTATCAATATGGTACTTACTATAATGAAATGGCTATATTCAGTAGAGGATAAAGAATCTTTGTAGTGTTTAGAAAGCATTGTGAGAGAACATTTAATTACACAGTAAGTGGTCTAGCACAGGGCATCCTCCTGGCTACATCTGCCATAAGAGTGATTAATGACTAATAAACAACTGGATATTGTATGGAATACATTGCCTTTCATTATAGGATTACATCTGAAAATGTAGACAGGAAATCAATTCTAATTTTATAAAATAACTTTACAAACAAAACTTAATTTTATGCCTTAGCCTTACATTTATTAATTTGCATTCCAAGTAAAACTAGGATCCTTGTTGTTGCATAGATCTTTGTTAATAAATATTTTTATGAATTGAGTTAATAGAAGTTCTGCAAAAATGCAGAGATTAAAAAACTGACTTACGTTCAAATGCCTTTTGCAAATACATTGCAGTGTTAAGAATAAAATGAAGCAGTTTCCTTTTTTTGTTTTTCTTTTTAGTTTTTTCAGACAGGGTCTCCCTTTATAGTTCAGTCTGATCCTGAACTATGTAGCCCATACTAGCTTTGAACTTGTGGCCTCCTGAGTTCTGGGATTACAGGCACAAGCCACCATGCCCAGTGCAGATTCCGTTTTTCAGTATAATAACCTTGGCATATTGTGGAGAAATTGTTAAAAGAGAAGCAAAAATGGACAAAAATATGCTGGGAGATCTTAAAATACTTCTATCACAAAATTACTGTATGTTGGATGAGGAAGATTTAAAAAGTAGTAGAGGTGGACATGGTGGCTCATGCAAGCATTCAGCAGGCAGAGTCAGGAGGATTGCTGTGAGTTCAAGGCTGGCCTGGGCTATATAATGAATCTGGGGCCATCTTGAACTACAGAGCGAGACCCTGACTAAAAAAAAAAGAAATTAAAAAAAGATAGATTTAAGGTCTACATTGGGATTACATGAGCCCTGATTAGAAATTTAGAAGTTTTGCTACCACTAGGATGAGGGGAGAGGGCACAGTGTTACACAAAAAGAAAAAAATTCAAGAGAACAGATTTTTTTTAGATCAATGAGATAGTTGCATACCTGAAGCATGATGAGGATATAATATAGGAGGCATTGAAAATTATATTTTGATGTCCTTAACATTGAAATGACTACAATACAACCAAATGGGAATGTAGAAAATTTATAACATGGATAAGTGGTACTGGCCAGACATAGCATTTGTGAGTTATCTTCAAGAGCAGAAGTGAGACACTGAGAAAATATAATTAGTCACATTTCCTTCCAACCTAGAAGACCTCACTGGGTATGTATATGAAGAAGAAAACAATTTGAAGTCTAATAAATATTAAGCCTGCTTTTGGTCAAGACTTGCCTACTACCTTTCTAATAATCTTTTTTTGGTAGCTTATCTCTCCTCTTGACCTCATGGACAATGAACTTACCACTAAAAGACAGGCAATATACTGTACTTGACTTATTCTTTTGCTGAATTGAATTCTGTCCTCCCTTCAGTTATGTTAAATTCTAATATGTGAAGATTAAGGCAGAGATCAAGGGGCCATTCATTTATAAACAAGGAATATCAAAGAAGGATTGCCATTAAGGTTTCAAAACTACCAGAGAGGAAAGACAAAGTTCTCCCTGAAAGCCCCCAAATAAATCAATGCAGGTGATATGTTTTTCTTTGATTTACAGCTTCCAGAACTGTGGGACAACGCACTTCTCTTGTCTAAGTCAGCAGTTCTCAAGCTTTTTTGGTATTAAGATCAGTTTCCTGGAAGATACTTTCTGTATGGATACAGGCTACCACCTCAGGGTGATTCACAGATCCCTTCTGCACACAACTCACATTAGTGTTTGTGTTCCTATGAGAGTTTAGCGATCTGGCAAGAGGCAGAGTTTAGGCTCTAAGGGTGTGATAGGATTGGACTTAAATACAAATGCAACTGAGACTGATTTTCCCTCACCCCTTGGAGTATGGCCTGTTTGTTTCAAGGCCCATAGATAGGGTGGGGATCCTAATTTTAAGTCACAAAGACTGCAGGAAAATAGTCACCCTAAATCAGATGCATAGCTTTGACATAATTCACACCACAATTCTAAATGACTTGGAAATGTAAAACAATGGCCAGTACCTTAGTGGCCTTTCTTTATGTTTGCAGCTTTCCTTTGTGTTTGAGTGTTTTTATTCTTGATTTCTGGCCAGTGTTCTAGCCATCCATGAATACTGTGACAACTGTAGGACCTCAGGTCAAAGAAGTCGCTCTTAAATTTTGATGGACAGCTTGATACATGAAAGAGATGATGCATTACAAAGGCTGACTGTGTATAAATATGTTAAAAGCATAAGTATTTTTAAAACTTCTTCTTTAGCTTCAAGTGTATACCATTGCCTGTAGTCTCTGTTAGTTTTGGGACAGTGGACTCAACTAATACCTTATTTTCTCATCACTGAGACAAATGCAACTTAAATAAGTGTATTTTGCCTTGTATTTCCAGTCTATGCTTGGTTGGCTTCAAGGCAGAAACAGGACAGCACAAGGGTAGCGGAGGAATGATGCTGACTTGATGGCAGAAAGGAGGCATAGAAAGTAAAATGAGGATCTAGGGAGGTGGATGGATCCACTAATAAGTCAAGCAACCCATGACCTAGCCACCTTCCAACATGAGGCTTTCATGGAGACTCCAATTCTAAACCATAGAATTCTAAACCACCTACCCAAAACAGGCTAAAAGCACACTGGTGGATACAAAAAGAAATATTCCTTTGCTCTATCCTTGGAGCACGTGTGATCCTACAAAAGGATGATTAAACTAGTGACATTGAGGTTTGAAATTTACTGAGGTTGACCTAGTGAAGACGCTATATTCCAGTAACTGAGATTTTACTGGGATTGCTCACCATGCAGCACCATGATTTTAGCTGTCGGCTCTTGCTTTGGCTCCTGCAGACACCATTTATTTATTATTTATTTAACTTTTCCTGAAGGACTCTATCTGCCCATTGTCTCCGAGTAGTAATTGCACAGATCCCTTCTTGGCTATTGGATGTCCCATCCATCTGTCTTTCGCTGGTAATTTCCTGTGTGTTGTCCTTTAGTGCCGTTCTGCAGCTTCTCAGCGCTCCCTGGGGCCTGATATCCTGCTCCATAAAAGCCTCCTCCATATGTCCCGCCCTGGTGCCCCCCAGCACCGCCGCACGCTCCGCTGGCCTGAGGCTGGCTCCGTCCTCCTGTGCTCACTGTCTTTCCCGCCCGTGCTCATGGCAGGCCGCCCACTTCATGATGAAGAGGGAGGCATTTCCCCCGACGAGGCGCTCATTTTCAAAATGCATTTGCAGAACATGCCTGCCTCGAGTATATGATTAGAAAAATCAATCTTTTAAAAATATATAAAACAAACTTAAAGAATGAAATCAGTTTCTATGGAGAGATGTTAGTAAACACATGCTTGATATTTTGTGTCAAGAGATTACTTCTTTAATTCATGACCAAATCAGTAAAACACCACTAAGAATAACTGATAAAAAGATATCCAATTAATAGGAAGAAGTTAATGTTCTAGATAATTTTATAAATAAGAAAAATACTGGAGTAGATTTTACATAATGAATATGAGAATAAGAAGAAGATAGAATAACCTCAAGATTATACCAATAAAAAAGACACTTAAGATAGTAATCCTAATTGACCAAAACTGAAAGACAAGACATGCATAGCAGATTTCTTTTCTTTATGGTAAAAGGGTAGTACGCTATACTTGAGATTTTTGTTTTTATATGAATTATTCAGTGCAAAAATTTCTGAATATTTTATATTTATTTTCCCATTGGAAAGACATTTATATGAGTAACAGTATTGAGCCCCTCACTTAACTTCCCTCAGCTTGCTGTAAATATTGCAGTAGGAGGTACAGTGTTATGGGAAGAAATTTTTTGTCTTTTCTTGGTAACAAATCTGTTATTTTGTGCTCATATCAAGAAGTATGATACTTCTAAGAATAAGATCTCACCCAAATTATTGGACCTTCTGAGCTAATTGGAAAGCATGGCTTATTTCTTCTAGTTATTTGTCCTTTCTGTAATAGAAAAGCACTGTCTATCTAAACCCTTTATCATGTGAGTTTGTGTTTCCTCCTAAGGAGAATGGCCTCTTTTCCCATACTGATACTGATTTGCTTCAGTCAGTGTATCAGGGTATATGTAATATATCCCAGTTCTACTCATAGCCCTAACTGAGCCCATGAAGTTTTCTTTCATGGAGATTTCATCTTTCATCCTAGAAAAGCAGAGTCTACTTAACTATTAAATCCAAAATGATAGAATGTAGAAAAGACTTTGGCCTGATCTGTATCTTGACACAAAAGTCACATCCTCTGACTGAGACCTCAGAAGGAGAAATACCACACAGCACAAGCCACTGAGATATTAGGAATGTTTGTTTCACACCATGACTATAGCAAAAATCTTATTTCTGCATTAATCATAGTGCTTTCTCTCCTAGCAAGTGGGTGATAGAGGAATGAATGTAACAACACTGTGGTCCAAGGTGTGCTGGATGACAGGGTTAGAGAAAGATATTTCTTGCTGAAAAATACAAAAGGTTAACCTCTGGAAATGATCTCCTTTCATTGTTTCTGCACAGTCTTATAGCAATCAGAGTGGTCTTACTGCCATGAATAGATAAACAGGATTAAAAAGCTAATACAAGAACCAATGTATTAATAACATTGCATGCCTGAATTCACTAATTTATTTTGGAAATATCATGAATCAGAGCTCTGTTACTTTCAACGAATACATGACAACTGATGTAAAAAATGTGTATTGGGCTATTGTGACTGTGTTTAGCAGTTCCCTAAAGCCTCACCTGGATAAGGTAGAACTTGGTTTTTCAGAGGTAGTTAAATCTGGAATATGTGACACTGAGATTAAGATATGTGATTATTACATCACTTTATGTGAGTGATTAGGTTGTCACCGCCCTAATTCCAGTAGTCTGAATAAGATGAAAGGAGGAAGATAAAAGAAGGTTAAACTCTCTTGCTCCCTTTGTTACCTGGTGCATGCTATGTTATATCTCCTCTGTGAGGCCTCTTTGTCAACCCTGTCTTGGATCCATCCAACTATGGACTGAAACTCTATGAATAAATAAACCAAATGATCTTCTCCCCCTTTAACTTTGATTGTTCAGTATTTTGTCTCATTGATGAAAGAAACGTAAATAACAAAAAATTGATATCAGAAAAGTGGGGCCATTGCTGTGACACTACCTGGCTATGTGTCTCAAGAAACTTTGGAACTAACTTGAGGGAAGGGGAAGAGTTAAGAAAAATTTGGAGATGTTGGCTAAAGAAGGAGTTCTGGAATACCTTAGGCTGGTCTGTATTGGAGATTCTGGTCAGATCTCTGGTGTCCAGAAAGCTGGTAAAGACCAGGCTCAGGAGGTTTCTGCTACAAAGGACAGCAGTGTCTGTTAGACTTCGGATCATGTGTGCTAGGTCTCTACAGAAAGTTTGCATTTTGCTAATGTCCAGAGATTTTACCTGATACAGAGATATGAGCAGTGGACTAAATAATATTGCAGAAGAAATTTTAAGGCTGTCAAGTATGCAGTGGCATGGCTACTGCTGGGGGCATTTAGACAGATCTATATTGAGAAGCAAGAGGAAAGACCCCAGCAGAATGATTCAAAACATTTTGAATTTGGCCAGAAAAGAAGCTCGAGTAAAACCATAGACTGCAAACAAGAGCAGATGAGATCTTGATGGCTGAGAATGAACATGGGACTAGAAAAGATGGCCTGAAAGCATCACAAGAAGAAGAAAGAATCCATTCCTTGCAGTCTCAGTGTTGTAAAGTGAAAGATTTTGCTTTGAGAAGAAAGCATTGAGCAATGGGTTCCACAAAGGCAGTGACCTAGGAAAGTTGTTCCTCATGATATGCTTCATAGGCAGCGGACCTCTACAGCCAAGAGAGAAGGAAGCCTTGCTACTGCTGATCCTGCTGAAAGTAGATCTTTTTTTTAAAATTTTTTAATCTTTATTCGTACATTACATATATGCATCATGATTGCACTCCATAATGGGAATTTGTACCAGTGTAAGACACAACTTAATTCTCATTTTTTCCCACAGCCCTACCCACTCTACCGCCCGCACCATATACATAAAATTTGTTTCCTTACTTTTTGTTACAATCTCATCTTTTTTCCCCTTCTCTCTATTTACATCGAGCATTTTCTATTTCACTATATATAACATAAAATTCTAGGAATCATTTACATCTTTATTTTCTCATACCAGAGAAAAGATGGGATATGTACCTATCTGTGCCCTATTTATTTCACTCATGAGGATATACTCAAGGTATGTCCATTTAAGTACAAGTGATTCAAACTTATGATTTTTTATGGCAGAGTAATACTCCATTCTGTAGAAGAACCACAACTTTTTTTATCCAGTATCCAGTTGATGGACACTTGGGCTGTTTCCAAGATGTAGTAATCAGAAATTGGGCTGCTATAAACATGAGTGCACATATGTCACTGTGATATGAGTCTTTTAATTCTTGTGTGTATATACCTAGGAGGGCAACGGCCAGTTCAAATGGGACCCCCAATCCTAGCTTTTTGAGGAATCTCCAAACTGATCCCCACAGGGGTTGTACGAGTCTACAGTCCCACCAACAGTGGCGAAGGGTTCCTTCTTCTCCACAGCCTCGCCAACATTTGCCATTGGCTGATTCTGAAATGATAGCCATTCTATGTGGAGTGAGATGAAATCTCAATGTTGTTTTCATCTGCATCTCTCTAACGACTAATGATGTTGAGCATTTCTTCATATGCTTCTTAGCTGTTCTTACTTCTTCCTCTGAAAAATACCTGTTCATTTCAGATGCCCATTTTTGAATTGGGTCATTAAATTTGGGTGGGCTGATTTTTTTGAGCTCTTTATATATTCTAGATAGTAGCCCTTTGTCTGAGGAACAGCTGCTAAAGATTTTTTCCCACGTTGTTGGTTGGCTTTTTACACTGTTGGTGGTTTCTTTTGCTGTGCAGAAGCTTTTGAAAAGAATGAGGTCCCACTTGTTGATTTCCTCAGCCAATTCCTGTGCTATAGAAGTTTTGTTCATGAAGTCTTTCCCTAAGCCAATGTCTTCAAGAGTTATACCTAACCTGTTTTGCAGTAGATTTACAGTATCTGTTTTAATATTTAGGTCTCTTATCCACTTTGATTTTAGCTTAGTACATGGTGAAAGAGTTAGATCTAGTTTTAGTCTTTGGCAAGTTAAAGCCCAGTTTTTTGAGCACCATTTGTTAAAGAGGCTATCTTTCCTCCATTGAGGATTTTTGGCTCCTTTGTCAAAGATGAGGTGGCTCAGTGTATCTGGAGTAGTTTCTGGATCTTCTAGTCTACTCCATTGATCCTCAGGTCTGTTACTATGCCAGTACCAAGCAATTTTTATCACAGTGGTTTTGTAGTATAGATCCAGGTTAGGAGTTGTAATACCCCCACCATATCCCTGTTGCTTAGATTTGCTTTGGCTATTCTAGGTCTTTTGTGGTTCCAGATGAAAGTTTGGATTTTTTTTCTCTAGATCTGTGAAATATGCTGTTGTGATTTTAATCGGGATTGTGTTGAATGTGTAGAGTACTTTTGGGAGTATAGCCATTTTGACAATATTAGTTCTTCCTACCCAAGAGCAAAGTATGTCTTTCCATTTTTTGATATCATCTTCTATCTTCTTTTTCAGAGTGCTATAGTTTTCAGAGTAGAGGTCTTTCACTTCCTTTGTTAGATTGATTCCTAGGTATTTTATTTTTTGGGGTGCTATTGTGCAAGGGACAGACTCTCCAATTTCTATCTCAGTGGGTCTACTGTTTGTGTATACGAAGGCTATTGATTTCTAAAGATTGACTTTGTAACCACCTATGCGGCTAAAATTGACAATTAGGTCCAGCAGTTTTTTAATTGAGTTTTTAGGATCCTTTAGAAAGAGTATCATGTTGTCAGCAAATAATGACAATTTAACTTCTTCTTTCCCAATCTTTATTCCTTTTATTTCTTTCTCTTGCATAATTGCTATGGCTAATATTTCCAGAACTATATTAAACAGAAGTGGTGAGAGAGGACACTCTTGTCTTGTTCCTGATCTTAGTGTGAAAGGTTTCAATTTTTGAACATTTAGTATGATACTTGCTGAAGGTTTCTCATAGATAGCTTTTATTAGTTTGAGATACAGACCATCTATTCCGATATTCTGTACAGTTTTGAACATAAATGGGTATTTTACTTTGTCAAATGCTTTTTCTGCATCAATTGTGATGACCATATGATTTTTGTCCTTAAGCCTGTTAATATAGTGTATAACATTTATGGATTTACATACGTTGAACCCATCCTTGCATGCCAAGGATGAATCCAACTTGGTCAGGGTGTATAATCTTTTTGATAATTCTCTGTATTCTGTTTACCAGGATCTTATTGAGAATTTTTGCATCAATATTCATTAGAGATATTGGCCTGTAGTTCACTTTTTTGGTTGGGTCTTTCTCTGTTTTTGGAATCAGGGTAATGGTTGCTTCCAGGAGTGAGTTTGGGAATACTGCTTCCCTTTCCATTTCATTGAAGAGTTTCAGAAGTAGAGGCACTAACTCTTCTTTGAAAGATTTATAAAATTCAGCAGTAAAACCATCAGGTCCAGGGCTTTTCTTTTTTGGCAAGTTTTGAATTACATTTTCAATTTCACAAATTGTTGTTGGGGCATTTAACATTTCTATATCTTCTTTATTCAGCTTTGGGAGTCCATATGTGTCTAGAAATCTATCTATTTCTTCTATATTTTCAATTTTATTGAAGTATAAATTTTCAAAGAAGGTGTTGATTATCCTGTGGACTTCCTCTGGGTCGGTAGTAATTTCTACGTTCTCATTCCTAATAGCATAGATATGAACCTTTTCCTTCCTTTGTTTAATGAGGTTGGCTAAGGGTCTATCAAATTTGTTTATCCTCTCAAAGAATCAACTTTTGGATTCATTGATTTTTTGAACCGTTCTCTTGGTTTCTATTGCATTAATTTCTACTCTGATCCTTATAATTTCTTGCTTAGTGTGAGCTTTGGGTTTGTTTTGCTCCTCTCTTTCCAGTGAGGAAATGCTGGAAACTAGAGGTTCAGCATTAATTTGTTTATTTGAACTTGCTCGATTTTCTGGATGTAGGCTTTCACTGCTATGAATTTTCCTCGTTGAACTGCTTTCATTGTGTCCCATAAATTTCTATATGTTGTACTGGGGTTATTGTTTAGTTGTAAGAACTGCTCAGTTTCTTCTCTAATTTCTTCTGTGACCCATTGGTTGGTCAGCAGAGTGTTGTTCAGTTTCCATGTGTTTGTGAAAATCCTGGCTTTCCTTTGCTATTCAGCTCCAATTTCAGGGCACTATGGTCGGACAGTATACAAGGGATAACTTCAGTCCCTTCATATTTGTTTAAACCTGTTCCATGAATGAGCATATGGTCTATTTTGGAGAATGATCCATGTGCAGCTGAGAAGAATGTAAATTCTGACTTTGTGGGGTGAAATACTCTGTAGGCATCTATTAAGTCCATTAGTTGAAGAGTCTGGTTGAATGCAAGGATTTCCTTAGTGACTTTTTGTCCAGTCGATCTGTTTCTTTGTGAGAGTGGGCTATTGCAGTCCCCTGCTATTATTGTATTGGAGTTTATCTGGTTTTTCAAGTTTGTTAATATTTGTTTTATATAGTTGGGTGCATTAGAATTTGGAGCCTAGATTTTTAAGATTGTGATTTCTGTCTGTTGAATTTTTCCCTGAACTAAAAGATGGTGTCCGTCTTTATCTCTCTTTATCAGTTTTGGCTTGAAGTCTATTTTGTCTGCAAATAAAGTTGCCACTCCTGCTTTTTGGCTGTTTCCTGTCGCATGGAGTACTGTTTTCCATCCCTTTACTTTTCATCCATGGGTTTCTTTCTGAATTAGGTGTGTTTCTTGTATGCAGCAGATTGTAAGATCTTGCTTTTTGATCCACTCTGCCAGTCTGCATCTCTTAATTGGCACGTTGAGTCCATTGACATTAATGGTTATGACTGATATAGGTAAATTTAATGCTGCCATGTTTTCCTGTTCTTGGCTGTGTTATTCTACTTTTATCCTTTCCCCTTCAGTTTCTTGTTTGGTCCCATGGATTGACTCGGTTAGGTCTCATGGATTTGTAACTTTCCTTATTTTTCTCCAAGATATTCTTTAAAATGTTTTGGAGCACAGATTTCGTATTTGTGAAATTTTTCAGGTGTTCTTTGTCATGAAAGTATCTTATTTCCCCATCAATTTTGAAGGATAGTTTTGCAGGATACATTAGTCTGGATTGTTTTCCTTTAGGGCTTTGAAGACTTCACTCTAGGCTCTTCTTGCATTGAATGTTTGAGTTGAGAAGTCCGCTGTGATCCTGACGGGCTTCCCTTGGAATGTAACTGTTTTCTTTTCTCTGGCTGCTTTCAGTATTTCATTCTTTTTTTGGATATCTGGGACTTTTATGATGATATGCCTAGGTGTAGATCTTTTCATATCACGGGCATGTGACGTTCTGTATGCTTTATGTATTTGTATGTCCCATTCTTTCCCTTTTTCTGTGAAGTTTTCTGCCATTATCTGTGTGAATAGCTTTTTGATGTCTTTAGCATTGTCTCCTGCTTCCTCAGTGACTCCAATCAATCTTATGTTATTCTTCTTTGAATCATCTAGGAGCTGTTGGATTGACTTTTCATTATCACTTGCTTGTTTCCACAGATTAGGCCTTTCCAGTTCATTGGTTGAGATCCTGTCTTCTAGGCCTGAAATTCGGTCTTCTGCCAAATTCATTCTATTGCGCAAACTTTCAGTTTCTTTCTTAATTTCCTGGACTTCTGCTTGTAGGTGTTTAAAAGGTTCCATTGCTTTTGCTATCTTTGATTCTATCCACTCCATGATTTTCTCTTTAGCTTTATTAATCATCATGTTGACAGTGTCCAATATCTCTGCTTTCATCTGAGATATCAGTTCTGATTTCCATTTTACTAGATATGCTTTGGTTACCATTTCCGAGGACCCTGCAGACTGGGTTTCAAACTTCTCTATTTCCATTCCCCCTGTGTTACCTGGAGGTGAGGATCTTTTTATCTGAGACTTTGAGTGTTTCCTCATCTTTGACCTGCCGTTTTCTTGCGCTGTTTGTTGCAAGTCACTTTCCTCCTAATAGTTAGGAACCTTAAAATTGCAGTGTTTCCTGGGTTGTTCTTTGCAGTCTGTATTGGGACCTAAAGAACAACCCCTAATTCTGGCACACCGTATGAGGCACCCAATCAATACAGTCAGAACACCTTCGCCTGTCTGCTTTAGAGGCACGAAGGCTCTGGCTCCTGAACTGATACATTGGCGCTGCCTGAGGTTCCAATGGGCCTGTCTGCTCACCAGTACAGAGTCTCTGGGCTCACTTGTGGAGTCAGCCTGGAAGCCAGTAGGCTGTAGGCCTTGTGCAGCTGCAACGGTAGAGGCTGTTCCAACAGGCCCACCTACTCACCAATACAAGCTGATTGGATGTGCTTCTGCAGTTGCTGTGGAGAAAGTCAGACTGATTTGCTAACCTCAGTCCCTGGGCGCCCCTCTGGCACGGGCCCAGAAGCCAGCAAGCTCTGACCCTGGAACAGATTCGGTGGCACAGTGGCCGCCTCCGAGCCCCCCCTGCTAACCTTAGTCCCTGGGTGCTCCTCCTTTGTCGGCCTGGAGGCCTGCAAGCTCCAACCGTGGTGCAGACTCGGTGATACATACTCGGCAGCGCATGCGCTGTTTCCCGAGCCACCCGCTGCCAAACCAAGTCCCCTGCGCCCCTCCCGCGCGGGCCCGGAGGCCAGCAAGCTCCAACCCCGGCACAGACTCGTTGGCACAGTCACCATTTCTCGAGCCACCCACTGCTAACCTCAGTCCCCAGGCACTCTTCTGGCATTGGCCTGGAGACCAGTAAGCTCCAACCCTGGCGCAGATTTGGCGACGCAGATTTGGTGGCGCACTCACCACCTCCGGAGCCGCCCGCTGCCAAACCCAGTCCCCGGGCACCCCTTCGGTGCGGGCCCCGAGGCCAGCAAGCTCCAACCCCAGCACAGACTTGGTGGCACAGTCACCGTTTCTCGAGCCACCCACTGCTAACCTCAGTCCCTGTGTGCTCTTCCAGCGTTGGCCTGGAGCCCAGTAAGCTCCAACCCAGGTACAGATTCGGTGACGCAGATTCGGTGGCACATTCACCATTTCCTGAGCCACCCGCCGCCAACCTCAGTCCCTGGGCGCTCTGAAAGTAGATCTTGTTATCATCCATGTGGAACTGGTTTTAGGTCTTGTGCACTGCCAGAGACGTGGGGTCACAAAGGGTTTAACACAGATTTCAGAATAATGCCGGAGAGACCAACCAGTGTGTCCCTGAGAGGGCAAAGTGTGAAGATGTGAGTGTGAGGATGAAGGTGCAGTGCAGACCTTGGAAATCTGGAGAAGCTGAAAGCCTGGAACAGCTGATAAAAACTCCACAGAGGGAACAGAGCCAGCCCCAGAGAGAAGCCACGGCAGCTATAATCACCAGATCTGACACAAGCAAGAGCCACCCAAGCCCTTTGGAGTTCACAGCTTGCCACAGATGGTCTCGGTTGTTAGAAATAGAACAGTGGAATGTGACATGTGGCCTGGATTTTGGTCTTACTTTGGTCCCCTTCCTTTGCTTCCCCTTGTATGTACCTTTTGGAATGGTGATGTTTATCTTGTGCCATTGAATATTGGAAGTGTTTGACTTTCTTTTCATTTGTACAGGGGCTCAGAGCTAAGGGTTTGTCTTAAATCTCAGAGGAAACTTTGGGCTTGCAGTTTTCAGACATGCTGAAACTCTAAGGACTTTGGCAACTCTTAGAGATAGACTAAGTGCTTTTTGCATAAAAGGATATTCTGAGTCTGTGGGGCCAGTAGTGATATGTTACAATTAGTGTTTAGCTGAATTCTCATGTGAATGAGGCAGAACTTGCTTTTTCAGAAGTAGTTGCATCTGGAATGTGTGACACTGGGATGACTAAGACAAATGTTTCTGGCCATGTGTTTCTGGCACTACAAGTAGTGTCGCTACTCTGAGTAGTCATATATGACTAAGTCACTATATGTGAATCATTCGTTTGGCACTGTCTTAATCCCTGTACTCTGAATAAATAAGAGACAGAAAGATTCTGTTAAACTCTCTTGTCGCCGCTGTTACCTTGTGCACGTCATGTTATTTCTCTTGTCTAAGGCCTGTTTCCACCCTGTCTTGGAGCCAGCAGACTATTGATTGAAACCTCTATGAAGCGCTTCCCTTTTAACTTTGATTGTTAGGTATTTTGTCTCATCAACAACAACAAAAAACTAACACATAAGTACTTGCACTGTAGCAAATGCAACTGTTTTTCCTAAAGAAACATTTGTTATTGCTCAAGAAATTTATTTAAAGCACGAAACAGTGAATATATTATATCTGGTGAAACATGACTTTTATTTCAATCTCTTCAATTCATAGTTGCACATAAGTAAGTGGCATGATGTGTCACAAAACATTATCCCCACAATAAAAAAAAAAATGAGTGTGGCTGGACTTCATCTGTAAAATATAGTTTACTGACTGTTGATCTAAGAAATGTCTTCAACTGTAAATTGTGAAGAGATTTTGTCTAGATGAAAAAGAAGACCTTGAAAGGGTCATTATATAGATATGGTTTTTCCTCCAGAAAAAGCATCATACTCAGTTGCTAAATAGTATGGTTTGCAGAACACATACTAGTGTAAACATTAATATCTGTTAAGGAGGGAATTCTTTGGCAGAGTGGGCCATGTGTTTCTGGCACTACAAGTAGTGTCGCTACTCTGAGGCAATTTAAATTACTAAACAACCAGATCTTAGATTAAAAGTTAATAACAAAACTCTTCGATAAATCATGCTGGATGGAAAGACAAAATTCTGTAAAAAAAAAAAAAAAAGAGAAGCCACCAAGAGCAAATAAATAAATGATCACATCAAAGCAAACAAAAATCAAGCTGTACCCAGAGCTGGGACTGAAATGCTGAAGGAATGAAGGGTGTGCACGGAGCGCTATGATCAGCGGCTCTCCTGAAACTAATGAGAAGCCAGGAGAGCGGAGACACATGGAGCTGTGTCTTCCCACCAAGGTGTCGCGATGTAAGTCTAAGCAGGGCCAGACACAATTTCTTATACATATCTGGGTTGAGGCGTCAGACGTACACCACTTAATGTACACCACCAGCTCCTCAGTGGCAAGAATGCCCTCCTTAACCCCAACATTTAGTATAATTAAGGAAACAGTGGAAACTATAGTTTAAGAATAGACGCCGACGGGGGAAAAAGAAACACAGAGTCACTATTAGGTGGAATATGACAGAACAGGGGTAAGATGGTACAAGAACCCCTGAGAACAGGCACTCAGTGGATGGCACTCACAATAGGCTATCCATATGGACAAAAAGAAATCGGATGTCTGCCTCATAGTGCTTAACACCGAGTCTGACTCATCTTTGATCTTTCACTGGGCTCAGGCTCTCCAGCTCTGCTCTCCAGAGGGTAGAGCTCCTCCCACTGGCTCCAGGGCAGGAAGTTCACGCGCTCAGGCCGAGGCTGACTTAGCGGCTCTCTTCTCAGCCCGACTGTAATTGGTGTGATGGCCTCAGGCGTCGCCCTGACTCTCTGAAGTAACTTTCAGACCTGCCCAGGAACCAGTTTCACCGGGGTGTGAATGATAAACTATTCGTGATGAAGAAGAAATATCCAAAACCTCAGCCTAAAGTCAAATTTGCAAAATACATGGAGAGACGTTTAAAAATCAAAAAAGAAGATGGATTAATTTTTCCACTGCATTAGTTAACAAAACTTGCAAATATATATTTTTAAAATAATACCGTTACAATTTAAAACTATTAAATTACCAAATTAAAAATCTAAAAATATAAATAATTTGGAAATCGTAAAATCTTTAGTGGAGGTATAAATCAATATAATTATGATAAAAATGATATAGAATTATCCTTTAAATTGAATGTTCATCTACACTATTGCACCTAATGTTCAACTCATAAAAATACAAAGTCTAGATTTTGGGGGAAATAGAACATCTTTAGAAGAATGCATACATTAGCATTCTTCATGATGAAAAACAAAGCAAATAGTTAGAAACAAAATTATCACTCAAGAAAAAGTTATTATGTTATACTGTGTACATACAGTGGGAGTCTACAGCAATGAAAATGCTCCACAGCTACTTAAAATAATACAATGTCTCCTGGTGTGGAATAGAGAACAAAAAAATTCTCTTCTAGTAGACCAAACAAAGTTCACTTCCTAAATAGATTAAAAGCAATTAAAACTAATAATATTTGGTGAAGAATATAGAATATATGCAATAAAATTATGTGTTTCTTACATAGGACAAGAAGATTACAATGCAAAATCTAGGGCAGTAATTATCTTCTCAGGGCACTAGAAACGAAGAACAATCAGGGAAACATAATAATTCTGGCACTCTCAAATAAATGTCTCTGGCCATTATTATCCTGTCTTATTTTTAAATTATATTTACCTCAGTAATGTAAAAACTAAGAAAAAAAAAGAAAACTCAAGAGGCAAATCAGTGAATTTAATTTCTGCATTTTCTCTTTTGTTAAAAAAAAGAAATAGAATATCTTTTGGTCAGTTTACTGGGTAATGAATGCCCAAGTTAAAGATCAATGACGTGACCCCAACAAGTTATGTATAAACAGAATATTTCTGGTCTACTTACAGCCAAGCCAAAACAGTCTAGACAGTATATTGTGACAAAATGCAAAATCAAAAGTTTAAAGTCTTTTTCACTGTATCCATGGTTAATCTCCACAGGATGACAGACTATTTCAATGCTGTGTGCTGTTACATCCTGTGAACAATTTTCTAAATTTTTTTTTTTCTCACTGAATCGTTGGGCATCTGTTCATCCTCCAACCCTATTGTTCTCCATTTCACTGCTTTTCTTCAATGCTGAGTACCTGTTATTCTTTGGATTTAAGACATATGGAACATTTTTTTTCACAATTTTTAAGTCCCTTGTTTTGAAATCACAATGAGAGTTTCATTTTGAAGACTCAAGAACTGTTTTATTGTTCTGAAGCATTAGTTTAGGTATATTGCAACAAAGTTATTGAATTTTTAAAATTTATACTTGTACCTGTGAGAGAGGAAGCATTCTATTCTTGTTATTTTTTCCCTAATTCAATTTTCATATTGTGGTTCACTTTCCTTGGATGTAATGACTATGTTGGGAGTTTTATTGTTGCTCACTTATTCTTTTCTTGTGATTTTGCTTTTGCTTTCCTCTATTTGTTTTACTATGAACCAATATTCTTTTTTCATATGTGCACTGAGATTTCAACCACCATCAGTAAGCCCATTTACAAAAATCTACTGCATCACAACACTCTTTCAATATTCTAGGAATTCATATGTACATACACACATATGTATAAAATAAGTACATAAAACATATATGAAAATAAAAGGATATATGTCAATGTATATGTGGGTAAATATATATTCTCTGATTTTCTGCTATAGTGGTCTATGTTCAGCAGTAATATGGTAGATTTCAGAGAAAAAATAGACATGTTTGTTCATTTTGCCATGTGATATTTTAATCTACTGGGAAAAATCCCACTCTTTATACACAAAAACATGAAATTCAGAATTTTAGCTGGAATCAAATATCTAAACAACAATTATAATTGTGTATCTATTTAAAGATTACCTAGACCCCATGTGGCTTTCTGGGAAAAGAAATGATAACAATCATACTCTTTTATTCCTATCTGCCTCTGATGCATTGTTTTAAGAGGATTGGCAGCAACTTGAACTCTTTTTGGGTTTGTTTTTACATCAGCTCTCTTGGAAACATGATGTTCACACAAACAGCCTCCATAGATCATAATTGGAGTCATAACTGTCATACTAATAACAGCCATAATGAGAAACATTATCAGCATCTAATCTTGACTGTGCTTATGATTCTCAAAATTGTGGGGAATTGAGGAATGGAAATTAGAGATACTAAATTATAACAGAAAGTCAGCCATTCTCTACTTTTCTACCTCACATCCTTTTCTCTATTATGATGTCTATTCTTTTTCTCTTTTTCTTCTATCATTAAACATATAGTAATTTGTCCACAATATTCTTAGCTTACATCCTTTAAGCAAATATGGTTATTATTTTTGGTCTCTATTAATAAGCCTCTCTTATTTTCTTACATGAGGCAGTTTAGAAATATCATACAGTATCTAACAGGAGCTGCTTTTACTTTATAAAACCATGGTAAACATTGCCAAAATCATACAGTCCATTAACACAGGGATCTCTGTTAAAGATGAAGCTGAATTAAGTGGAGGAACATGAAAATCATCATCATTGTTTACCTGGCTTTTGTTTTGCAAAAGAAACATGGTGGGAAAGTGTTCTCACCTGCCCCCTCTCCTTTTTAACTATTAGGATTGTATTTGATTACTTATAAGAGAAAATACAAACCAGTTTGTCACATCTAATAAAATGTGATCCCAATGAAAAATGACCACACCTGATAATACAGCCTCCATTTTATCAGAGACTACTACTTTAGCATGTAATTTTCATCCAAGGTCACTACAAGAACAAAATGACTGCTTATATTGGCATTGAAGTCAAGAGGAAAACAAGATAAAAAGCAGTTAAATACTTGAATGTAATTGTTTACTAACTACCTAGCCATCTATTAATATGCCATTCTTGAATTACAAGTTACATTCTGTTATAATTGGTCACAATTTAGTCATGCTGAATGAGAAATGTTGTACATAGGAGAAAGGAAGATTATGAAGCTTAGGGGTTTGTTTTGCTTTTGTTTCACTTTGGGTAAAGCTTAACATTTTGCACTGTCAACAACGCAGATGCCCACTTGGCATGTTAAACTGATGTGACAGATGTTAGGAAGACCAATTGTAACCCTTGCACATCCCCCAACACACCAGTGCATTCTGGAGTGTTCACAGCTTGGGGTCTTTATGTCACCTTGTGGGAAAACATTTATCGAACTATTATTGACTTAATTTAACTTGTAATAGTCATGTGAATTATTGTAAAATTTTCATGATTCACTTACTTAAAGCGATGTCCAAGACAGTTTACTTCTTGCAGAAATTTGTTTTGAAGATTAAGAACTCACATACACAATATAATCTAAATTGTGCTAGACATATACAATGCATTCTATAAATAGGATACACTGTTGATTGATAACAAATATACTTAAGGGGTTTCAGTAATTCCCACTGTGCAAGTCATTCAATAAAACTCTAAGTGCAAGAGAATAGCTACTTCATATGCAGAAATCCATATCTCATTATTTTGTTTAATAAAGACATCTATTACATTGTAGCTGATTTACTTATATTATTTCTAGTTCTCAAAATTGCACAGAAAATTAGATGAAAATGTTTGAAACTTTACAGCAGTAAACTTGGTGTCCAGGGGCAATGTTTTAAAAGACTTAGCAGGCTCACTCCCAAAACTCTCATAGGTAAAGTGTATCCTATGGTAAATTCATACTAAGTTTAGTTCCCACTTTCACGAGCTCTGAAATTTTGTTGTGTTTTTGTTTTTGTTTTTGTTTTTTTGGTTTTTTAGGTTTTTTGAGACAGGGTCTTGCTTTGTAGTTCAGGCTGTCCCTGAGCTCAGCCTCAAACTCACATCACATCAATCCTCCTGCCTCTGCCTCCCGAGTGCTGGGATTACAGGTGTGAGCCACCATGCCCGGCACTGTGGTATGTGGTACTGATTGCTGCTGGGGTGAGTCTCCATGCCCAGTATTGTTATGTGGTTACCAGGGATTGAACCCAGGCCCTTGCACTTGCAAGACAGGCACCAGAACCACTGAGCTATATCCCCAGCCAGGTGAGCTCTGAAATTTTTTAATACTATACTACATGAAATTAGCTCCTCAGATTGCTTATTTTAACTAAATTTAGAAGATTCTATTTACAATGACAAATTCAACTGTAGTAGGGACTAGATCTCTCACATAACTAGACCCACACACAAAAAAGTAATTTTTATCAGAATCCTGTTTGCTGAACATTAAATTAAAGCAATAAATTATGTTAGTGTTTAAAGCCATCCACTAAGGTATAGATTTAAGATGGAAACAGTAGTTGGTATGGAATATATATATTTCACTTTCTGGTTCCTGAACAGTATCTAGGTATTAATCTTTTTGAGTTTTCCTAGTTTATTGAGCTCTCTTTTGAAAGACATATTCTAGCATATTCAGTGTAATTCATTAATTTGTGAATATTGCTTCTATATCTAGAAGTAACTGTGATTTTTACAGCATGTATTTTTTCCTTACATGATTTACCCAAATTGCATCTAAAATTTTCATATTTATTAGTGCATGTTAAGAGAGTACATCATGACTCCATTAATCATGGAGAGTTGACACATGCACATAATACACCTTAATACTTTTTGATTCCCACACCTACTTAACCAAGAGAAATTTCCTTCCCTTGTTCATGGAGATCTTGCCCATAGTTCATAAACTAACTCAAGGAATAATCATACAGTGTTATATGAATTCAATCAAAGCTTATTGAAATATACAGAAGTTCAAACAATGAAAAAAAAAACTAGCAAGCAACCCAAACCACTATTCTCATGGTTTTTCACATCAACCAGTAATTTTGCTACAGACCATTTTAAATTGTTTCTTTTTTGCGTGCTTTATTGAATCATATCTTTCTATGTAACATCCCATTCAATATTTTGTTATTTAACAAATGCCTTTTTTATTTGGAGGGAAATGAAAAAAATATGAATGCATGATTTGGCAAAGCATAATAAAGTGAATGAATTACTTTACCAAATATTCATAAATAGATGCCTCACAGAGGGAAATTTACTGTTAATAGCAGTGCTTGGTGGCAGATAATATTTCCTAAGAATAATCACTTTTGTAATCACTACTTTTTGCTTCTGTCTTAACCACTTGAGAAAGCCTCATCACCAGCAAGCCTTATTGTTATTGCTGTAATAGGGGGTTTGCACTGTAATGTGTTAGGAGGTGAATGTGCTAAGATAATGTAGGCCATATTCACACAATGATAGTAGAACCAAAGATGATCAAAAATGATGGACAGTCTAGTTTCTCCAAACTTGTATTTAAGCAGAAGAACTGGCATAACCATGATTCTACTTTTTGTGAGGTTTGTAGGCAGAACTTACTGAATAAACTTAAAAAGTTTTGGATCATATTTTAATTTACCACCGGTATCTAGACTTAAAATATAGTCTGACGCTTGAAAAGATGAGGTCAAAGGTCAAAAAAATCCCTAGAACCACTGGGAAAATTCCTAGAGGATCCCTGAACCCAGTATTTTATGGAAGACAAGACAAGGCTCTCCATGCATTGCAACAGAGGATCACACTTTATTTTTCAGCAGAATCAATAACAATGAAATTACAAATACATACTGCAGTCAATTAACATGTAATAATATAAATGATATCACATTCTTAAGATGAAGACAAATATTTGGAATCCATGAAATAGGGTATTTTCTGTATAACAACTGATTGGGTATTCTAACACAATTATAATGTTATTAAAAAGGGTTATCTTATCCAGAGATATTTCTACACCTTTAATATATCCCTTTACCTTCTCTAGATACATTCTAGTTCATTAAAATTTTCTAAAAATATACATACTAAATAAAGTTAAATACATTACTTTCATGTTATCTGTCCCATATTTAGGAGGCAGGGTCATCATGAACATGGAAGAGCTATGAATAAAACAGTAATTTGTTGACAGTTCTTTTTTTAATTTTTTCATTTATTGAGTTTATTGGTACATTTTATACATACATTATGATCACATTCATCATTGAAACTTTGTACCTGTTGACAGTTCTTATCTTGGATGTCAATTGGATCTCCATAAACAATTAGGATGGCCAACTTTTCTTGAATGTATACTCTGTTTCAGGGAGTATCTTAAAACAGTCCTGTGAGTTAAGTATTAATATTAAATCCATTGTACTGATGTTAGAAATAAAAGCACAAAAATGTTAAACAAAACTCATTGAAAGTAAACCAACTAGTAAGAGATGGAAATAAATATGTATTTAGACAGTCTGATCTTAAAAACACTACAATTAACTATTACTCCAGTGATTATACAATGGTAGACAGTAGAGATGATGAGCATCATCAACGTCTCCATGATCGTGACAGAGATGTGAGCTTTTGAGCTTCACTAGAGATATACTGCATCAGAAGCTCTAGCGGGAAGTTGGAATGAACTATGTTTCAACAAAGCTATCAAAAAACTGGAAGATACTGAAGTTCGAGAACCACTCCTCTACACTATATTCATAAGGGACCTTAAAATGGAAGGTACATTTAGTGTTCTATCAAGATGATTAGAAATATGACTCCTGAACAATGACAAGTGTCATAAGGTGCAAACTCTAAAGTCAGAAAACAGATATAGTTAAGGAAATAGGGAGGCATAGAAAAGAGGATGAGAAAATAATCAAGATGCACCAAACACCTGTTACAACCATCCATGAAGAATGTCATCATTACGTACTGCAAAGTGTTAATCAAGAGATAATTTATAAAGAAATCTACACATAAATTCAATAGCTTTTCTAAAACATAATTCACCTACCATGACAATATCACTTAATTAAAATGTGTCAGTGTAAATAATTTCTCTTTTGTTGTTAATGTCCCCTGGCTCCTTAACATGATGAAATATTGTGTCATGACTCCTCCACATATACACAGACACACATGGTCCCTATTGACATTAAAATTTGGTAAATTTTCTATTCATTGGTTGTTAAATTTCCTTATCTGTTAATGCCTATATTCTCTGTGATCATAAAATTTCCACTAGTGAATTTGTATCTTCTAATATTCATGGGTGGAAAATATTTTGTTGTAGCCTACAGAAGATAATTTAAATATTGGCAATTTCTTGAGGTACTTAAATAAATTTCTTATTAAATGAAGGCAAGATCATGAGAATCTCTTGGGTAAAGTCTTTATTAGACTTTTAGAAGACTGTTTTTTAACTGAATGATTCAATGTTTTGAATGATTTGAAGATTGTTATTATTATTGTTTTTGCAATTTCTACAAAATTACACTGTATCCTTATTAGTCACAGACATAGTGTTTATAACTCTCATCAGGCAATTACAACTTATGGTTGCTATAAATACAGAACTAGTGAAAATATAACTATGTGAACAAATTCACATTAGAATATAATAAGACAACCTCATCAGAACTTGTGTGCACTTCCCAAACTGCTGCCTATGGGAAGATTAAGCATCTACCACTAATGCTTATTATCATATTTTAGATTATGTTTTGTTTAAAATTACTTAACTCAAAAGTGTTTTCAGAAAAGTATGTTAAGAATATATTTCTGACTGGTACAAATACCTATTATGGAGTGCAATCATGATGTGTATATTTAATATACCAATAAAGATTTAAAAAAGAATATATTTCTGTTTGATTTTACAGGTAAGGATGCATACCACCTTCATGCCATAAACTAAACACAATTCCTATTACTTATAATTATTGTCCTAAATGTAGAAGGTGATATGGTAGCTGTGGCTAATAAAAAAAGCTACACTTTGGAATTGGAAGTCCCAAGCTGTTTGCAACAAACCATCTGTACAACCTTGAACAACTCATCTGAATGGCTTTGGTCTTTATCATATTCTACAGTAATAAAAGTACTAGTTCTTTCTTTCTTTACCTCATGGGTCCTATATGAGGATTCAATGAAATTTATAAGAAAAAAGTTTATATAAAATGTGGAGATCGGCTTGAGTGAATAGATTTTTTTTTCTAAATATATTAATAATGTATTATTTTCTCCTCCTATAGCTTCTTTTTTATTCTCCTTTGAACATAAGGGCGATATTTGTTGAATTTAATTTTTGTCTTAGTTTGTAGTTTTATTTTTAACATTTCAGAAAATATAAAGATAATTAAATGATCATAAATGATAGATATGACTCATGCATGTACTGCTTTTATATTCTATTAAAGATTAAAGAAAGAGAATTTACACCCAACAGAGGCATGTGTATAAGCAGATTTAAGAAAAAGAGAGTACATTTATTACTAATAGATTTAAAGATCAAAAGATAAAAATATGTTGTTAATAAGGATTTGAAATTGGTGTCAGGTTTCAAAAGCCAGAGTATGTTTTGTGATGAATATACTTTTGATGCAAAATTAAAAGTGATAAAAAGTGAATTTTTTTTTACAGATTTTGTTTTATCTGTTCACATAAAATTTAAAAAAAGTAGAACAAAAAATAATTTTCTCATTCTATATTGTCTCAGTCACTAAATCTTGCACTTAACTGAATTTCTACAATAGCAACATAAAGAAATAAGCCTCTAATGCCAATGTTTTCTTATCTGGCTGGTGAATATCTCTTTTTCTATCTTCTTTTAAAAGTTCTACTATGCCATAGTTAGTTTAATAGGTAATGAAATACTTAAACATACTTCATTCAAAAACATCACAGATTTCTAATCTTTCTGTTCTTAAATCATACATCTCTCACCTCATTTTTAGAGACATACATCAACCTTACCTTTGTGACACTATTGTCCTCATTATCTTAAATCCTTTGTATATCAATTGTGTAAATAGAAAAAAGGAGTTCCAGGAAAGAAGGAGTAACTCTCCTTAGGGAGCTGACAGCATAATAGAATGTTGTTTGTACTAAAAGTGCATTTCTAGCTGAGACTTTATTTTTAAATACCTAATAATACAAATTATCACAAAGTTGAATTTACTCCCTGGTGGTAGATTAGAGAACTGTATTCACAAGGGCAATAAGTAAGCTCTTATTAGGTAAGTTTCCACTCAGCATAGGGCCAAATATCTGTTTCTAATTGACTTAATTTTTTTTATAGCAAGAAGAAACATAATTTGTATTTTTGCAAATTAAAATGGCAAGCTATATTGCTTATGTTATTTAAAAGGCTTGTAATTCCACATCTCTAGTTGTTAAAACTGTGACTAGAAATACTGTACTCAATAAAATTGTGTTTGTTGAACAATGAATTTAAATACAGTAATATAAGATTCAAGTTCATATTTTGCAGAAGCAAGAAAAATGATGAAATTATAATTTTTTGGTGGACAAAGAGCAGTTATGAGACTACAAGACTAGTGAGGGTCATCAAGGAAACAAACACAGCAAGGGTGACATTTAAAGGGAAGAGTCTGTGAAACAAGTTAAGCTTCAGAAAAGGATAATTATTTTTAGTCACTACCTAACATCTGTAATTTGTTTGTTTATTGCTTTCTCAAAAATAATTGTTTCAGGCCTATGTCTGAAAGCTTGGTATAGAAGAGTCTTCCTGGAGGTCAATGGTGATAGCACAGAAGTGAGCTTTATCTTGTAAAGCAGTGTCTACTTTCAACATCCAAACACCACTCCTCAGTTCTCAAAATTACTGTGTTGCCTCCTAGCTGCTCAAGTACTCTGTATTTAATACTGAGCTACAACCATAAAATGTGGGCTAACTTTGCTTGGAATTACACAGTTATAGGCTTAACTTTCTCATGGCTCTTGTTAGCACTGTGAATTTGAGAAACCAGTTAACTTAATTGAGTTTTTCTACCACTTTAAAATGTGGCTGTCAGCTGCAAGTGAGGTTCGCTTTAAATCTTACATAGGAAATAACCCTGTGACAGACAGGTCCAGATGAGTAAATTTCAGGAAGGAGGAAAGTTAGCAGTATCTTATTAAATTAATTGAATATCAAAAGACACAGAAATCATTGGAGACATCTTGTTACTAGCCAATAACAGCACTTCAGAGGACTGAATGTTTTCTTAAAAATCTATTATGAAGTGAACTGAGGAGTACCCTAAATGGTAGATACTGCTTCTGGTCAGCTTCAGTTGAAAATATTTTAAAAACAAACCTAGGAAATTGAGGTACTAGAATAGTGACCAGTGACAGAAATCATTGTCAGCTTCAGCTGTAGATCTGAGGTACCTAGTATTATGAATGCACACACACACACACACACACACACACACACACACAAAATCATTTAAGAGGATCCACTGGAGTATCTCCCCAATCACCTAGAATTCTGATAACACAAAGAAAGAGAACATCTGTAGGGCAAGTTGATAGGGTTATTGTGCTAAAGAAGTAAAAATGTATGGGGAAGCACAGAAGGCAAGAAAAGAATATGAATCTGAATCCAGCCAAGAGCCATAGAATAGGCACAATGGTCTTGATGGTTCAGTAGAAGGTTAATACTGACTTAGAGACCTTCCCTGAGCTCTGGCTGTCAGTGTTAGAGATAAGACGAGATCATGGTGCAGGACATTTTGGACTCATTTAACCTGGTGTTAATGACACATTGGTCATTAACATGCATGTTAATAACAAATCAATATGCTTATCATTGTGAAAAGTGGTTCTTGTTGGGTAATATCTTCAGTACCTATTTAATCACTGATAGTAAAAATGAAGAATCCTTCTGCTTGTTCCTATGATGGATACTTACCTATGAATCATAAAATGCTCCTCCTCTCCCAGGAAGTGTGAAATTCCATAGTGGTTTTAAGGTATAATTAAACAGTCAGAGAGAAAATAATATATGCATTTTCTACTTAGAATATGGTTATACTTGGCTAACTCATCACAAGTTGAAAATCTCATAAGCTAAAAATGCATTTAATATCTCAAACCTATCAAACATGACAGCTTAGTATCATGCTGCATTATGAGTTGTTGATAATTTAACCTCATCTTAGAGTGGCTGTGACTTGAGGCTCACTGTTGCTGCCCAGCATCACAAAAGATTAGCTTACCACATAGTGCTGGCTCAGGAAAAGGTCAAATTCAAAAAAAAGATGATCGTGACTGCCTGTGGTTTTCCTACTACTGTAAAGTCAAACAATCTCAAGTGAAAATGCCATCATTAGTCATAGTCTATCTGTACAATATTTTTGTAACCTTTCAGGTAGTATTTAAAAATTAGTCCTTAACAGAAAAGCAGGAATGGCTATCTTGTTTTCAGACAAAC
Source organism: Petromus typicus (assembly GCA_004026965.1). Lineage (NCBI taxonomy): Eukaryota > Metazoa > Chordata > Mammalia > Rodentia > Petromuridae > Petromus > Petromus typicus. The sequence goes on along the minus strand of PVIR01001054.1, from coordinate 44,360 downwards.
TGGATTTCAAACCAAGACTAATTAAGAGAGACAAAGAAAGACACTACATCCTTATAAGGGATCAGTTGAAGAGGAAAAGATGACAATCATAAATGTGTTTGCAGCAAATTATAATGAACTCATATATATACAATAAATATTAATGTCCTTGATAAACCAAATAAGCACTAATACAATAGTAGTGGGACCTCAACACCCACTGTCACAAACCAACAAAAAACTCAACAACCAAATATAAGAACTGAAGCAAACTTTTGAATATCTGGGCATAATAGTTGTCTCTATAGTGTTCCAAACCACAGCATCAGAGCACACATTTTTTTCTCCCTGCTGCACATAGACCATTCTTCAAAATAGACCACATGTAACATGTGCAGATTCAGAACTACAGTTATTTCTACATTTAGGTTTTTAAAGAATTGTTACAATTTATACAGCTCTAGCAAAGGATCAAGACAAAAGTAAAATAGTGGATGATAATGGGCATATGTAAATAACAATAAGGGTGTTCTGTGAAATCCAGAAAGTGGCAAACTGGAAAGGCACTGCTGGGATAAAAGTTTCAGCTCCAGCTTCAAACAAACTTGTTTTGTCATAGTTTGCGAGAATTTTGCAGAAGTGAGGAGTGGCTTCTTTACCAGACTTCACAGCCTCTGGACTTCCTGAGGTACTCCGAGTATAACTGTGCACTTCACCCTTCTAGAGCATGTGGTGAAGATATGATTTTACTCTTACATCACCCGCTAGTTGCTTCAGAGTCTGCTTCATTCATATTTTCTTCTCTACTTCTCTACCCCAAAACTTTGTCTTGACCATTCTTTTATTTTTTTCTGTACAGATTTTCATACTGATATATTTATTTTCATATTTAGCATCTCTGTATTGCCATTTAATATGGTTCTGAAAACTAGGATTTTCTTTGCACACATCTTCCACCACTCAAATCTCTGTCCTATTCCACAGCATAAAAATACTTCCAGAGTAAATACTGATGCTTATGCAAAAGAAAAAGGGCCTGCAAATATTCCTTCATTTTGAATTTCCTCTATGACTCCCCAATAAAATACTCCGCTGACACAGATTTGTAATTCTAGCATTTAGGAAAGCTAAATTAGAAGAACAGAAAATTCAAGCCATGACTAGGCAATTCAGAGATTTAGACCCTATTTTAAGAATAGAAGTCTAGATACATAGGTCAATGTGAAGGCCACTTGATTAACCCCCAGAACAAATAAAAAAACAACAAAAATATCAGTTCAGGCTTCTTAATCCCACCCATAAATACATCATTCATTTCATTGCTCATTTTCATTTCCACTACATTTGCATCAATTCAAAGTAATGTGACCTTGTGTCTTGATTAGTGTATAAGTTTTCTAGGTTATAGTCATCTTCAGCGTCGGGGTGGTATGCTGCCAAGGATCAGGTTTGGAGGCCCCAGGAGGGTGAGTATGAAGAGTTCACCATGCAGCCTCCAGGGAGGTGTTGGTGAACGGGTCTGTCTTTACTGAGGACTACACAGGCTTATATAGAGCACAATGAGTGGGTGTGATTATGAGCACATATGGTCAAAGGGCTGTAGTTGATTGGTGGGCACAAGTTTTTCACCTTTTATGGTTAGATCTTGGCCAAGTGAAGGAGTCATGACTAGAGGAGGAATGGAAAGCCCCCAAGAAGCTATAGGCCAGTGTCTATGTGTGGGAGTGAGCACACTTGAACTTCTTTGAGTTTCTCCTAGTTTGCTAGGAGACATATATGTGTCATACTTGACCCAGAAGATTTGAACTTCTCCATCGCTAGGTGATCTGTCTTTGTACTTAGTTCCTCATGAATAATTAATGGGTAAATGAAACACCTTAGGTTGTGTGATATAATACTTAGGACATTTTTAAACCCATGAATTTATTTTTTAAAAATATTTGAATAAGTGTTACTAATATTCTCATTTAGAAATGAATAAAGCATGCAGATAGCAATTATTTCTATTCTACACAGAGCAGCTAGGGTTAGAATTTTGAATTATACAACAGTGACTAGCTATTTAGATCTTCAAAATGATTGTCATTGACTTAGAATAAAATAGTTTCTACACTGTGCTTTACAAAACCCTAAATAGTCTTGCTTCTTCTCATCATTCATTTCACTGTATTATAGACGGGGGCTACAGGTCAGTGTGAAGGTCTGGTTTCAATGCCCAGTACAAATAAAAACAGAAACAAAACTCAATTAAATCGTTCTTTGTGTCTTTGGTACCTTAGGCACACAGAGCTCCAGGAATCTGCAAGGTCAGAACCATGCTAAGTGCTTTTCCTTTGCCTTCGCACATTCTGTCCTTGCAAAATCTCCCATGACTGCTGTTGCTTATTACTAGAATTCAGATTTATTTTTCACCTAAAACAAAGCTTTTATTTTTTTTTTTTTACTTTGAAGTCCATTCATCTTGTATATTATTTGAATGTAAGTTCCATTAGGGAAAGCACTTTTGTTTATGGGTTACACTGCTGGATCTGTGGCACACAGGAAAATTCTAGGCACAAACTAACCCCAACAAAAAGAAAATGGAATAATTATTCTATCTTTTATCATAAGAACTTTTTTTCTTATTTATAGTTTCCATGTTCTCACCCCGCTTCCTACATGTAAGAATATATACACACACAGTAGGGATAAGTTTCATTGTATCTTGTTTAGGCTTTTATCCTAGGAACTAATAAATTACTAAGTATGGAAATCTCTTAGAGGGCCAGAAACATCTATATTCAACTAGATAAAATGAGTATAGCAAGGGAACTGAGAATTTTCTAAGCACTGGAACGGATACATATGATGTCTAACAATTATAATAGACTGTGATTCAATAAGATTTTCAAGAACATTCTTAGTCATTTTGGAAACCTAGTACTGATAATAAAAATAACATTGGATCATGAAGGCTTGAAGTGTTGGTTAAATAAAAAAAAATAGAATTGGATAGTATCTAGAAGGAATTTTAAAAGTTAAAATATTGGTGAAATATCTGATGTAATAAGGACCATGGTTTTCATACAAAATATACAATTCTCTCATTGCTAATTAAAGTGATGTAGACACACAGGCTCTCTATACTAGAAAATGATTCCACAGAAAGCAAATTATTAGAACAGTGTGCAAAGTGTTTTAGAGATGCAAGATGTGATTAAGAAATATGGTAAATATTTAAATTAAAAATATACTACATTTAATCTACTTCTCTGCCCATGCTGAGTAAGGGCTGCTCCTGCATAGGCAGGCTTCTGGTGGATGACTTGCCCACCTTCCCCACGGCCTTCTGGCCTTAAATTTTCCCAAGAAGGAGCCATCTCCTAAGTGTTATCCTAGGAAGAAAGAGACTTGCATTAGCTATTATCCATACAGCAAGTGAGAAACTAAACTAAACACATCTACAACAACAACTAGAAATGAGAAAAAAATTCTAAAAACATCATGACATGGCTAAATCAGTACATATCAGTTATAATCATTAATGTAAATGGCCTCAGTGAACCAATTAAAAGACCTAGATTGGCAGAATGGATTAAGAAACAAGATTCAATAATATGCTATGTACAAGAAACACACCTAATTCAGAAAGAAATTCATAAACTGAGAGTAAAAGGTTGGAAAACAATTCTCCATGCAACAGGAAACCACAAAGAAGCAGAAGTGGTCATCTTATTTGCAGATAAAATAGATTTCAAACCAAAACTGATTAAGAGAGACAAAGAAAGACAGGAAACAATGTAAAAGGAAGAGACGACATTCATAAATACTTACGCTGCAAATTCTAGTGCACCCAACTATATAAAATGACTATTTATGCACAGGAAAAGCCAGATAGGCACTAATCTAATAGTAACTGGGAACTTCAATACTCCATTGTCACAATAGACAGATCAACTAGACAAAAAATCAACAACAAATTTCTAGAACTGAAGCAAACTTTTGAACAAATGTACTTAATAGACATCTATGAAGTGTTTTGCTCCATAAAGTTAAAATGTACTTGCTTCTCAACTATTCATGGGTCATTTTCTAAAATAGACCACATGCTAGTTCATAGAGCATGTCTAAATAAATGCAAAGAAATTGGTGCTATCTCCAGTATACTGTGAGATTATAGAGCCTTGAAACTGGAGATCAATAGCAAAAGAAAGTAAAAAAAAAAAACTTGCAAACTCATGGAAATTGAACAATATTCTCTGGAGCAATCAAGAAATCACAGAAGAAAAGAAAGAAGAAATTAAAGAGTTTCTATAATTAGGTAATGTCAGTACAACATACAGAAATTTATGAGACAAAATGAAAGTGGTTCTTTGAAGGAAATTCATAGCAGTGAATGCCCATACTAGGAAAACAGAGTGAGCTCAAACAAACAAACTAATGCTGAACCTCATGCTACTAGAAAAAGAAAAGCAAGATAAACCCAAAGTTCATCCAAGGGATAAAACTAAAAACTAAAGCAGAAATTAATGCAATAGAAACCAAGAGAATGAAAAAAAATCAATGAATGATGAGTTGGTTCTTTGAAAGAATAAATAAAATTGACAAACTCTTAGCCAATGTTATCTAAAAAAGGAAGAAAAAAGCTCAAATCCATGTTATTGGGAATGAAAATGGGGAAATCACCACAGATCCTGCATAAATGCACAGAATAATAAAAACCTACTCTGAGAGCTTGCACTCCAATAAGACAGAAATCACAGAAGAAATGGACAGATTCCTAGAAATATACTTTAAGACTCGACACAAAAACAACCATTTTGTTAAAAAGCTCTACCTTTTACTCTGTAACCTCTCTCTGAACCTGGAACTTGTCTGTTTGGGAACTATCCACCCAATCAATGCACACAGCCACAGATTGTATGTTTTTAGAACATACTATTCTGTAGTGACCAGTGATCTAATTATTGCTATTGGCTTCTGTAATTATTCGCTTCTGCAATGACTTGCTTCTGCACTTTAAAATAGAATGAGCTAATCACTCCTGCAGTGGAACCATCTGGTAATAGGTTGGGGGGTAGTAGATTTTTCCTTTAAATACTTTGCCCCAGTTTACCCCCTTTTACTTCTTCCCCATGGAAGGACAGCCCTCAGCTGAGTAATAAAGCTCCTGATTGGACTTTAAGATCATGTCATGTCCTGAGAGATTATCTCTGTGGGACTTGATTTCAACAATATGAACTTCCAAAGTTGAACAAAAAAGACATAAAAATGCTAAATATCCAAATATCAATGTGTGGAATTGAAAATGTAATTAAAACCCTACCAACAAAGAAAAGTCTGAGTCCTCCTGGATTTACTACTGAATTCTACAAGACTTTCAGAGAAGAGTTAATGCTAGTTTTCCTCAAATTCTTTAAGGAAATAAAAAATGAAATAATACTCCCAAATTCATTCCTGGAGGCAACCATTACCTTAAGTCCAAAAGCACAAAACATACAACCAAAAAAGAAAACTAAAGTCCAAACTCCCTAAAGAAAAGTGATGTAAAAATCCTTAGTAAGATACTGCTAAACAGAATACCAAGGAAGGCCAAAAGATTATGCATCCTGACTAAGTTGGATTCTTCTCAGAGATACAAGGATATTTCAGTATACATAAATCAATGAATATAATACACTACATTAACAGCCTCAAGCACAGAACCCAAATGGTCATTTCAACAGATACAGTAGAAGCATTTGACAAAATCCAAAACATGATTAAAACTCTACAGAATATTGGAATAGATGGTTCTCAACCTAATAAAAACTACTTATGAGAAAGCATCAGTCAGCATCATATTAAACGGTCAAAAGCGAAAACTGTTCAGACCAAGATCAGGAACAAGAAAGGATGTCCACTATCCCTACTTCTGTTCAATACAGTGATGGAGACATTAGCCACAGCAGTTAGACAAGATATAAAAATAAAAGGAAGTTAAACTGTCATTGTTTGCTGATGACATGATACTTTACATAGCAGATCCTAAATATTTAGCCAGAAAACTACCAGACTTAATTGTCAAATTTAGTAGTATAGCTGGATACAAGGTCAACACTCAAAAATCAATAGTCTTTGTATAATTGAACAATGGACTCACTGAAAAAGAAATCAGGGAATCAATTCCTTTCATGATAGCATCCAAGAAAAGATAAATATCTAAGAATCAGTCTAACAAAGGAGGTGAAAGATCTCTACTCTTAAAACTACAGCTTTCTAAAAAGAGACATCAAATAGGATTTCAGAAAATGGAAAGATCATTTGTTTCTGGGCAGAAAAACCAGTATTATCAAAATGCCTATACTGCCAAAACTACTATATATGGTCAATGCAATACCAACCTAAATCCCAATAACAAAAGAAAATAATCCAAAAATTCATCTGGAACCACAAGAGATCTAGAATAGCAAAAGCAATCCTAGGTTAGAAGATTATGGCTGAAGGTATAACAATCAGTAATTTGAACAATACTACAATACCATTGTGATGAAAATCAGCACAATACCGGAAAAGAAACAAAAATGAGGATCAGTAGACGATATTAGAAGACCCAGAAACAACCTCAGTTATACTAAGGTTCCTTTGACAAAGGAGCCAAAAATCCTCAAGGAAGTAAAGATAATTGCTTTACAAAAAAATATTGAAAAAATTGGGCTTTAGCTTGCCAGAGTTTAAAGCTACATCTATTTCTTTCTCCATGCACGAAATTAAAATAAAAGTGTAATAGAGACCTAAATAGTAAAACAGAAACACTGAACCTGCTAGAAAATAGTTTAAGTAGAACTCTTGGAGACACTAACATGGAGAAAGACTTAATGAACAAAACCTCTGCAGCAGGGGATCTAGAAGAAAGAATCAACAACTGAGATCTCATCTTACTAAAAAGACTTTTTAGGCCAGAGGAGCACCCAGGGATGAAGTTTAGCAGCGGGTGGCTCAGGAAACGGCGACTGCACCACCAAATCCATGCTGGGGTTGGAGCTTCCTGGCCTCCAGGCCCACGCCAGAAGAGTGCCCAGGGAATGAGTTTAGCAGCAGGCAGTGCAGGAAATGCCGACTGCAAAACCAAATCTGCGTCACCGAATCTGTGCCAGGGTTGGAACTAACTGGCCTCTAGGCCCACACCGGAAGAGCATCCAGGGACTGAGGTTAGCAGGTCAGAGTCTGACTTTCTCCACAGCAACTGCAGAAGCACATCCAGTCACCATGTATTGGTGAGTAGGTGGGCCTGTTGGAACAACAGCCCCTACCATTGCAGTTGCAAAGGGCCTACAGCCTACTGGCCTCCAGGCTGACTGCACAAGTGAGCCCAGAGACTCTGTATTGGTGAGCAGGTGGGCCCATTGAAACCTCAGGCAGCGCCATTGTAGCAGTTCAGGAGCCAGAACCGTCCTGCCTCTAAAGAAGACAGGAGAAGGTGTTCTGACTGTATTGATTTGAGTGCCTCATATGGTATGCCAGAACAAGGGGTATTTCTTTAGGTCCCAATACAGACTGCAAAGAAAAACCAAGGAAACACTGCTATTGAAAGGTTCCTAACTATTACGAGGAAAGTTATTTGAAACAAACAGCGCCAGAAAACAGGGCAGGTAAGAGATGAAGAACCTTTTCAACACAGAAGTCTAGGAAATTAAGTCCTTTTACAATCAGAAGTCCAGGAAATTAAGAAAGAAAATGAAAGATTGCGCAATAGAATGAATTTGGCAGAAGATCGAATTTCAGACCTAGAAGACAGGATCTCAACCAATGAACTGAAAAAGCATAATCTATGGAAATAAGCAAGTGATAATAAAAAGTCTATCCAACAGCTCCTAGATGACTCAAAGAAGAATAACATAAGATTGATTGGAGTCACTGAGGAAGCAGGAGACAATGCTAAAGACATCAAAAAGCTATTCACACAGATAATGGCAGAAAACTTCACAGAAAATGAGAAAGAATTGCACATACAAATATGTGAAGCATACAGAATGCCACATGCCCGTGACATGAAAAAATCTACACCTAGGCATATCATCATAAAAGTCCCAGATATCCAAAAAAAGAATGAAATACTGAAAGCAGCCAGAGAAAAGAAAACAGTTACATTCCAAGGGAAGCCCATCAGGATCACAGCAGATTTCTCAACTCAAACACTCAATGCAAGAATAGCCTAGAGTGAAGTCTTCCAAGCTCTAAAGGAAAACAACTTCCAACCCAGACTCATGTATCCTGCAAAACTATCCTTCAGAAGTGATGGAGAAATAAGATACTTTCATGACAAAGAACACCTGAAAGCTTTCACAAATACGAAACCTATGCTCCAAAACATTTTAAAGAATATCTTGGAGAAAAATAAGGAAAGTTACAAATCCATGAGACCTAACTGAGTCAACCCATGGGACCAAACAAGAAACTGATGGGGAAAGGGTAAAAGTAGAATAACACAGCAAAGAACAGGAAAACACAGCAGCACTAAATTTACTTATATCAGTCATAACTATTAATGTCAATGGACTCAACACGCCAATTAAGAGATACAGACTGGCAGAATGGATCAAAAAGCAAGATCCGACAATCTGCTGTATACAAGAAACACACCTAATTCAGAAAGAAACCCATGGACTAAAAGTAAAGGGATAGAAAACAGTACTACATGCGACAGGAAACAGCAAGAAAGCAGGAGTGGTGATTTTATTTGCAGACAAAATAGGCTTCAAGCCAAAACTGATAAAGAGAGATAAAGATGGACACTACCTTTTAGTTCAGGGAAAAATCCAACAGACAGAAATCACAATCTTAAATATCTAGGCTCCAAATACTAATGCACCCAACTATGTACAACAAATATTAACGGAATTGAAAAACCAGATAAACTCCAATACAATAATAGTAGGGGACCTCAATACCCACTGTCACAAAGAGACAGATCGACTGGACAAAAAGTCACTAAGGAAATCCTGGAGCTCAACCAGACTCTTCAGCTAATGGACTTAATAGATGCCTACAGAGTATTTCACCCCACAAAGTCAGAATTTACATTCTTCTCAGCTGCTCATGGATAATTCTCCAAAATAGACTATATGCTCATTCATAGAACAGGTTTAAGCAAACAGAAAGGGATTGAAGTGATCCCTTGTATATTGTCAGACCATAGTGCCCTGAAATTGGAGCTGAATAGCAAAGGAAAGCCCAGGATCTTCACAAACACATGGAAACTGAACAACGCTCTGCTGACCAACCAATGGGTCACAGAAGAAATTAGAGAAGAAATTGAGCAGTTCTTACAACTAAATGATAACCCCAATACAACATATAGAAATTTATGGGACACAATGAAAGCAGTTCAACGAGGAAAATTCATAGCAGTGAAAGCCTACATCCATAAAATGGGGCAAGCTGAAATACACAATTTAATGCTGAACCTCAAGCGACTAGAAAGAGAAGAGCAAAACAAACCCAAAGTTCGCACTAGGCAAGAAATTATAAGGATCAGAGCAGAAATTAAAGCAACAGAAACCAACAGAACGATTCAAAAAATCAATGAATCCAAAAGTTGGTTTTTGAGAGGATAAATAAAATTGATAAATTCTCAGCCAACCTCATTAAACAAAGGAAGGAATAGGCCCATATCTATGCTATTAGGAATGAGAACGGAGAAATTACTACCAACCCAGAGGAAGTCCAGAGGATAATAAACACCTACTTTGAAAATTTATACTTCAATAAAATGGAAAATGTAGAAGAAATGGATAGATTTCTAGACACATATGAACTACCAAAGCTGAATAAAGAAGATATAGAAATGTTAAATGCCCCAATAACAATCTGTGAAATTGAAAATGTCATTAAAAACTTGCCAACAAAGAAAAGCCCTGGACCTGATGGTTTTACTGCTGAATTCTATAAAACTTTTAAAGAAGAGTTAGTGCCTCTACTTCTGAAACTGTTCAATGAAATTGAAAGAGAAGCAGTACTCCCAAACTCATTCCTGGAAGCAACCATTACCCTGATTCCAAAAACAGAGAAAGACCCAACCAAAAAAGTGAACTACAGGCCAATATCTCTAATGAATACTGATGCAAAAATCCTCAATAAGATCCTGGCAAACAGAATACAGAGATTTATCAAAAAGATTACATACCCTGACCAAGTTGGATACGAAAATCAATAAATGTTATACAATATATTAACAGGCTTAAGGACAAAAATCATATGGTCATCTCAATTGATGCAGAAAAAGTGTTTGACATGCAGAACACCCATTTATGTTCAAAACTCTACAGAAGATCAGAATAGATGGTCTCTTTCTCAAACTAATAAAAGCTATCTATGAAAAACCTTCAGCCAGTATCATACTAAATGGTCAAAAATTGAAACCTTTCACACTAAGATCAGGAACAAGACAAGGGTGTCCTCTCTCTTCACTTCTGTTCAATATAGTTCTGGAAATATTAGCCATAGCAATTAGGCAAGAGAAAGAAATAAAAGGAATAAAGATTGGAAAAGAAGAAGTTAAATTGTCATTATTTGCTGACGACAGGATACTCTATCTATAGGATCCTAAAAACTCAATTAAAAAACTGCTGGACTTAATCGCCAATTGTAGCCGCATAGCTGGTTACAAGGTCAATGTTCAAAAATCAATAGCCTTTGTATACACAAACAGTAGACCCACTGAGATAGAAATTGGAGAGTCAGCCCCTTACACAATACACCCAAAAAAATAAAACACCTAGGAAACAATCTAACAAAGGAAGTGAAAGACCTCTACTCTGAGAACCATAGCACTCTGAAAAAGGAGATAGAAGATGATATCAGAAAATGGAAAGACATACCTTGCTCCTGGGTAGGAAGAACCAATATTGTCAAAATGGCTATACTCCCAAAACTACTCTACACATTCAACGCAATCCCTATTGAAATCCCAACAGCATATTTCACAGATCTAGAGAAAAAAAAAATCCAAACTTTCATCTGGAACCACAAAAGACCTAGAATAGCCAAAGCAATTCTAAGCAACAGGGACATGGTGGGGGTATTACAACTGTGAACCTGAAACTATACTATAAAACCACTGTGGTAAAAGCTGCATGGTACTGGCAAAGTAATAGACCTGAGAATCAATGGAGTAGACTAGAAGATCCAGAAACTACTCCAGATACACTGAGCCACTTCATCATTGACAAAGGAGCCAAAAATCCTCAATGGAGGAAAGATAGCCTCTTTAACAAATGGTGCTGGAATAACTGGGCTTTAATTTGCCAAAGACTAAAACTAGATCTAACTCTTTCTCTGTGTACTAAGCTAAAATCAAAGTGGATAAGAGACCTAAATATTAAAACAGACACTCTAAACCTACTACAGAACAGGTTAGGTATAACTCTGGAAGACATTGGCTTAGGGAAAGACTTCATGAACAAAACTTCTATAGCACAGGAATTGCCTAAGGAAATCAACAAATGGGACCTCAATCTTTTAAAAAGATTCTGCACAGCAAAGGAAACCACCAACAGTGTAAAAAGGCAACCAATAATGTGGGAAAAAATCTTTACCAGCTGTTCCTCAGACAAAGGGCTACTATCTAGAATATATAAAGAGCTCAAAAAAATCAGCCCACCCAAATTTAATGACCCAATTCAAAAATGGGCATCTGAAATGAACAGATATTTTTCAGAGGAAGAAGAAAGAACAGCTAAGAAGCATATGAAGAAATGCTCAACATCATTAGTCATTCAAGAGATGCAGATGAAAACGATATTGAGATTTCATCTCACTCCACATAGAATAGATGCCATTTCAGAATCAGCCAATGGCAAATGTTGGCGAGGCTGCGGAGAAGAAGGAACCCTTCTCCACTGTTGTTGGGACTGTAGACTTGTACAACCCCTGTGGAGATCAGTTTGGAGATTCCTCAAAAAGCTAGGATTGATGGTCCCATTTTATCTGGCCATTGCCCTGCTAGGTATATACACACAAGAATTAAAAGACTCATATCACAGTGACATATGTGCACCCATGTTTATAGCAGCCCAATTTGTGATTGATGCATCTTGGAAACAACCCAAGTGTCCATCAACTGTAGACTAGATAAAAAAGTTGTGGTTCTTCTACAGAATGGAGTATTACTCTGCCATAACAAGTGATAAGTTTGAATCATTTCTACTTAAATGGACATACCTTGAGGATATCCTCATAAGTGAAATAAATAGGGCACAGATAGGTACATATCGCACCTTTTCTCTGGTATGAGAAAATAAAGATGTAAATGAGTCCTAGAATTGTATGTTATATGTTGTGAAATAGAAAATGCTCAAAGTAAAATGGGCAGAAGGGGGAACAAAGATGAGAATGTAACAAAAAAATAAGGAAACAAATTTTATGTATATGGTGGGGCGGTAGGGTGGGTAGGGCTATGGGGAAAAATGAAAATTAAGTTATGTCTTATACTGGTACAAATCCTCATTATGGAGTGCAATCATGATGCGTTTATTTAATGTACCAATAGAGATTTAAAAATTTTAAAAAAAAAACAAAACAAAACACTTTTTACAGCAAATGAAACTACCAGAAGAGTGAAAAGACAACCTACATCATAGGAAATAACTTATACCAGATGTCTCTCAGATAAAGAACTCCTATCTAGTGCACATAATAAACTTTTAAAAAATCACCTCCATTCCAATTTAAAACCCAATTCAAAAATACGCATCTAAAATGACAGACAGTTTTTAGATAAAGATGTAAAGCCATCTAAGAAACATGAATAAATGTTCACCACCACTGGTCATTTGAGAAATGCAGGTGAAAACTACCCTGAGATTCTATCTCAGTCCAGAAAGAATGGCTGCTATCAAGAAATCAACCAGCAACAAATGCTGGAAGGGCTTTGAGGATCTAAATGCATGGAGATTTTCAGGGAAGGGTGGTGCTACTCCCCTGAATTTACATTTTATAATGATTGCTGTTTTGACATTGTTTGGTTGGGTTTCCTCCTCCTCCTCCTCCTCCTCCTCCTCCTCCTCCTCCTTCTTCTTCTTCTTCTTTCTCTTCCTCTTCCTCTTCCTCCTCCTCTTCTTACTCTTCCTCTTCCTCCTCCTCTTCTTCTTCCTCTTCCTCTTCCTGCTCTTCCTCTTCCCCTTCTTCTTCTTCCTCCTCTTCCTCTTCCTCTTCTTCCTTTTCCTCTTCCTCCTCTTCCTCTTCTTCTTCTTCTTCTTCTTCTTCTTCTTCTTCTTCTTCTTCTTCTTCTGCCTCTTCTTCTTCACTCTATCAAAATTGCTACAGGTACAAACATCTAATTTATAAAATATTTGCCCTCATCTTCCTTAAAATACACTCGGTAAGTCCTGCATGGTTCTATTATCCACTTTGAGGTGGTAAGGAATAGACATGCTCTTTGAGGTTATACCCCTCCTTCACCAACAGAGCCAGCACACAGATTACTGCCATTTTCCCCATAACTGCTGTTTACATGGTTTCTAGTGCCATCAACTATGTTTTTTCTTTTTTTTTTTTTTTTTTTTTTTTGAGACAGGGTCTTGCCTTGTGGTTCAGGCTGGCCCTGAGCTCAGGCTCAAACTCACATCCCAGCAGTTTTCCTGCCTCTTCCTCCCGAGTGCTGGGATTACAGGTGTGAGCCACCACGCCCAGCACTGTGATATGTGGTACTGGTTGCTGCTGGGTGTGATTCTCCACACCCAGTATGGTATGTGGTTAACCAGGGATCGAACCCGGGTTCTTACATTTGCAAAACAGGTGCTGGAACCACTGAGCTAACTCCCTGGCCCTGCCATCAGCTTTCATAAACACAATATCCCAATACCTTGGCTCCAGACTTGCTTGATCAAACCTCCAGAGAAAATGTTTCTTCAATATTTGCTCAGGCAATGAATGCTTTATGTCTATATTTTGATCAACAAAGAAGTTTCAGACATTATCAATAACTCATGTAGATAAAATATGCCCAATTTCCCATGCCTGCAATTCTCTAAGGAATACTTTTTAGATTATCAGTGAATTTATGAAAGGAGCACAATGCTCACCTTTTTACTATCAGGAATTTGTTAGCATAGATTTGACTCTTTTACACTGACTTTACCTCTCCCCTGAACATATATTTTAAATTGTTCTGACTTCATGGTCTAATGAACAGCTCAGTTACTACTTATCATGCAACTTTAACTTATTTATCTAAAATATTTTTAACCTGATATTTTCACCTGACCATAAGTCATTGCTGCTTAAGTCATGTTCTCTATTCTGTGCCATCATATATGCAACAAAGTTTGATTAGAGCAAACAGAATCATAATAAAGTAGGTATGTACATTTCTTGCTCTTTTCTAAATCCCACTCATTATGTTTATAGTTTTACTCCTTCCCAACTAATCAAAGGATCTGCTTACATATTTTCCTCACATTAGTAAAGTTTTCCATTCCTGCCAGACTGCTATAATCAACTCTTCTAACAAAGCAAAAGAGAGCTCTTTAAACCAGGAGTCTACTTCATCTCCTGCTTCTTTAACTCCCTACAAAATTAAATCTTTATTAGTACCATCCACTGAATCTGACCTTGTGAAGATCATCAGTGATATATCTTATCACCTGAGATGGTTAACCACTACTTCTGCTTCAAATATCTTCTGTTTTGCTCCAAACACAGGCTTCTCGTTTGTAGTCCTCTAGGCTGTCTCATGCTTTGGTGACCTTTGTATGTCAAAGCTCTCCAGCCTGCAGCACTCTCCAGCCTGCCTCTATCCTGCCTCTAATTCCAGGGAATCTCCTCAAATCCAGATCGAAAAGTATCTTTTCAATACATATTTCATGAGTGAGCAAACAAATTAGTATTAAATTGTGCTAAAAGAGCCAATTGAGAGCCTTTACAATAGGTTTAGATTTTAGAACAAAATGCTAGTTCAAGAAGTTCTGGGTAAATAATTCAGAAATAGGTTGGAAACTCAGCTGTTAAATGATCATGTTCATATATGAAACTGTCCATTTGACATCTTTATGTGGCAGGTTCACAGACTTCCAAATTCTTGTGCTTAAAATAGAACCTGAGTCCATGTCTTTCATGTACCGAATAATATTTTAAAATAAAACAACTCTGCTTCACGTACACTTCTCTGCATCTTAATAAATGGCATCACTATTTAGTCAGGCCAAACAATTGAATATATTTTTGTCTTCTTTCTCTCTTTTCCCCAATCAAGTGGTTCTGTTAGCTCTGTCTATAGAGCAAATGCCAAGCCTAGACATTCACAATTTTTAGAGCTTGTATATGACAGCTACTCACATTAGCCTAACACATTTTCAATTCTCCATTGAGCAGTTTATATAGATTAGTTTCTCAGCTCTAACATATTGCTAGGTCTCTTCAATTACAAAGTTCTTTCAAATATATGTTAGTCAGACTTTGGGTTACACCTGGCCTGATATATACAACTTGGGGTATAACCAGAATTTTAGTTTTAATTTACAAAATCTTGAGTTACAACCTGAATGCCAACTGGTCTCATAAACAAATTTAACCATTAAAGCATTCGAGAAGGAATATTATAACATTCTTCCCTGTGTGGAGTAAATGGAAAAATCCTGGGCCAATATTTCTCTAAGGACACCGAGACCTTCCCATATTCAGAAGAGATATGTTGAAGGCTGTGTAGAGGAACCTGAGCATTTAACTGAATTACAATCTGCCCTCATGAATGAACTGAGTTTGTAAGTCAAGGGTACACTCCATGGTCCACATCACTGCCCTCCTCAAAATCTCAAAATCTTTCCATTACTTCCAAAACAGTACTTTAGAATTTTTCCGTTAAAGAAATGTTTTTGTTTTTTGTTTGTTTGTTTTTTAGTTCTAACATTTTTTCTGTATAAAAACTCTCATTTTATCATTTCAAACATGTTGTCTTTTTAGTGTCCCCCAAACACATGAAGCACATATTTAAGTTGTACCTTGCTCATACCATTTCTTCTGATACCGTACATCCTTTTAACAGCACCTTCCAGAGCATTACTCAATACTAGCATATCTAAAATAGATGTGCATGGTTCCTATTGTTATATCATATATATGCATCCCTTGGTTTGTGAATTTGTTTTATTATTTATATCAAGGACAGTTTTGTATAGAGTGTAAATTCAATAAAGGAAAGGACTTATTCCCATTTCTAAAGTGGTACACAACATAGAATGTATTTCTATCGATAGTATTGAATTAAATATTTTGGATTATTTCAGGAATCCTGTTGCAGTCCTAGGAAGATTTTAAATACCTAGCATTTAAATCTGACTTATCTGAAGTTGCTGTGTATAATTGGAGCTGAGAACATAGACTGAATAGATATCAACCTAAATGGATTTCTAATATTGGGAATAAATAATCCCAGTATTATATGTGTTGTTTGGGTGTCTCATTAAGCAACTAATCAGTAACTTTTAAGTATACTGACCTCACCTCGCACACATAAGTATATGTTATCATTACTGCATTATTATACATGCCCTTTTGCATAAATACATATAATTGAAAGTTCTGCCAAATATTTATCTATGTGTAATATATTTCTATATGTTCAACTGCATTTTATTCCACTCTACCCTAGTCTGATGTCATTGTATGATTTTTGAAATCATCTTCCATACTAATAAATGATTTTATGCCTCATAAATGATTTTCACTTAAAATATCCTTCCCAAATTATTATTGGTTATGGTAAAATTTAATAAAATAACAAGAGAAAATAATAACCAAAACAACAAATGTTGTCCTAAAACTGAAGAAGGAATTCTAAAGATGAGAATCTTGTCACACCATGATTCTAAATCCTTCAGAAAAACAAGTAATGCAGAATGATGGTCTTGTGTTTATGTGAAGCTTTAACTACGTTTTTTTTCAATAGACATAAAACAAATTTAGGTCAGGCAATCACAGAGTGTAATGTGTTTCAGTTTCTATCACTTTTCTATTCATTTAATTACCTCTAAATTATGTAGACATGTTTCACATTTTATAGTTGAGTTCCAAGAAAACAAAGCAATAGAAGAGCTGTGTTTACACCACAGATTTTGTAGGGCAAGGACAAAGTGTAGGTGTGATGACTGGACAAAGCTTCATTTGGTTTAAGCGGAGGTATGGTGTGGGCCACAAACGTGTAGTGCTCTGTAAAGTGTCAAAGTAAAATCTGCAAACCTTGAACGCTAAATGTTCAGGTGAAAACAATCACCATCTGGATTTGCCTGGAGCAGCTATTCAAAAAAAAAAAAAAATCTCAGTAAGAAAAATTAACTAAAAGTCTAAAAATATTCATCCACAATTCTAGAAAATAGATAGTGATTTGACACACAGGGAAAATAACTTTATTATGAAATAAACTACAGAAGGAAAAGCTGTCAAAGGAAAGCTACATTTTTAAATTTTTAAATCAATCTTATTAGCACAACTTAAATATAAAAAGATCACATTTATCATATTGATCACATTATTTAGCAAAATTGTACCCAAATGTGGTGTTTCTTGATTTCTCATTTTCTCCCAAACCCTCCCCTTCTTTTCCATCCCCTTACTATATTTCTTCTTTAAAAAATTTCATTGAATATTTGTAACACATACTTTTGCTGTAGTACCAGGAATTCTTTTGGTCCATGTAAAGTCACCTTTAAGACACATTTGCTGATCTACACCAATAATTTCAACATTTAAAAAGTAGAAATATGAGCTGATTTTCAATGCATTTATCAATATATCATGAACTGTATCGCTATTTTCTATATCCAGTAGAACTTTGAAAGTTTCTAGAAAATTTGTAAATATCAAATAATTTGCAGAAAATAATTTTTTGTCTTTTATTTTTTCTGTTAAAAAGTGAACATAATACACAGATTAAAATGGTTTAAAAAATAAATATATTTCAAGGGCCTGGGGCTTTAGTTCAGTGGTTCCACTGCCTGCCTTGGAATCACAAGAGCCTGGGTTTGATCACCATAAAACACATACAGCAATGCTTGCAATGGAGACTCACACCTACCAGCGATCAACAACACATACTGCAGTGCTGGGCATGGTGGCTCACTCCTGTAATCCCTGCACTCAGGAAGCAGAGGCCAGAGGATTACTGTTAGCTGGAGGTTGAGCTCAAGGCCAGCCTGAACTACAAAGCAAGACCTTGTCTAGGGGGGAAAAAAAAGTCCACACCAAAATAGAAGGAAGTTCATGTATGAAGGTATCCCCAAAACAGACAGACAGACAGACACACACACACACACACACACACACACACAGGCTTGGGATTTAGCTCAGTGGTTCTACCATCTGCCTGGCAGGTGCTAGGTCCCAAGTTTGATCATTGGTACGACATACCACATACAATATCAGGCTTGAAGGCTCATTCCTGTAATCCCAGTATTCAGGAGGCAGAAGGAGGAGAATTGCTGTGAGTTTGAGGCTAGCCTGGGCTACATAGTTCAGGGCCTACAGAGTACATATAACTATATGTAAAAGTCTATCAAAATTTTAAGCAGTACCACATATGGTGGCTCACACTTGTAATACTAGCACTCAAGAGGCAGAGGCAGGAGGACTGCTAATTTTGAAATTGGCTTGGGCTACATAGTGAGCTCACAGCCAGCCTGAACTACAAAGTGAGACCTTTTCTAAAAAAAAAAAAATAAGCAGTAAATATAGATCTAAATCTGACGTTATGAAAAAATAAATTTCATTATATTTTTCTTATCAACAGTCATCTCTACATTTGATTACTTTCTATTTCCTATCAAGAGAAATCACCCATACTATCAATCTGAACAAAAAAGATGAATATTTTATTTATGCTGAAACAAGGAATGATCCTATAGACAGATATATATGGAACAAGGAGAAAATGCTTGTATGTATGCACATTTTTCTTTGGGGAGGGGTTGGTACCAGGGCTTGAACTCAGTACTTTGCACTTTCCAAGCAGGCACAGATCCACTGAGCTACATCCCTGAACTTTCCCATATACTTTTGCAAAAATTTTAAAACAAAAGCAGCAACAGAAACAAAACATTCTTTATCTAGCTATTCCTTATAATGACAGATCATTTATAACATGAGAAAAGGCATAAACTACTGCAGGAGCCTTAGCTTCTAGCAATTTACACAGTTATATCTATGAAAAATTAAATTGGTATGATTTCCTGTATATTAAAATATTGTTCCCAAACACGTTTTTTGAAATTTGACACATGTTTAACTGTCTAATTTTTAAACTTCAGATTATTTCATTGAAAATATAAGATTAAAATTTTAGATTTCTGAATTTAAAGTGACAATGCTTTTATGTTTCACTAAATTGATATTAACAAATAGCAAAGCAGAAAAAGCAGGAAAGATGACTGTGATTTAAATGTAATCAAACTGTTTCTCATTCTTTGATTAATGTCTGCTGGAAAATTCTAAATTAATACTATATCCTTGATTCACTTTTTAAAAATACAGATAATACTAAAATGATTAACATTTTCAAATAACATTAGACATTGAGACTTATTGCAATTTTTTTCTTGAAAATTTTTCTGAAGAAAATTTAATTGGGGGCAATGGGGCTATGTGGTACCCTCATAAGTGGACACTTGAGAAGTATTAAGAGTTCAAGTTAAAAGTAAGCATAATCTTAAAATCCAATGCATGGTTGCCTTTTAGCTTGTTTGTGTTTTCATTTGCTGTGCAGAAACTTTTTAATAGAATGAGACACCATTTGTTGACTTCTTCTGCCAATTCACCTGCTATAGAGGCTTTGTACAAGAAGTCCATCAACTGGAGACTGGATTAAAAAAGCTGCTGTTCTTCTACAGAATGGAGTATTACTCTGCTGTAAAAATGATGTTTGAATCATTTATACTTAAATGGACATACCTTGAGGATATCCTCATAAGTGAAATAAATAGGGAAGATAGGTACATATCACATCTTTTCTCTGGTATGAGAAAATAAAGATGTAAATGAGTCCTACAATTGTATGTTATATATTGTGAAATAGAATATGCTCAAAGTAAAATAGGGTGAAGGGGGAAAATAATGAGATTATAACAAAAAAATAAGGAAACAAATTTTATGTATATGGGGGGGTGGTAGGGTGGGTAGGTCTATGGGAAAAAATGAGAATTAAGTTGTGTCTTATACTGGTACAAATCCCCATTATGGAGTGCAATCATGATGCATATATGTAATGTACCAATAAAGATTTAAAAAAGAAAAAGAAAAAGAAGTCTTTCTCTGAGCCAATGTCTTCAAGGGTTTTATCTAACCTATTTTGCAGCAGGTTTAGTGTGTCTTTTTTAATATTTAGGTCTTTAATCCACTTTGATTTTATCTTGGTACATAGTGAAAGAGATTGATCTAACTTTAGTCTTTGGTAAATTAAAACCCAGTTTTTTCAGCACCATTTATTAAAGAGGCCATCTTTCTTCCATTGAGTATTTTTGGTTCCTTTATCAAAAATGAGGTGACTCAGTGTATCTGGAATTATTTCTTAATCTTCTAATCTACTCCACTGATCCTCAGGTCTGTTGCTTTGTCAGGACCATGCAGTTTATGTTTGTTTGTTTTAATCAGTGACTTTATAGTATAGTTTCAGGTTTGGGATCATAATACCTCCATCATATCCTTGTTGCTTAGAATTGTTTTCACTATTCTAGGTTTTTTTGTGGTGCCAGATAAATGTTTGGAAGAGTATTTGCCAGCTGTTTCTCAAAGGGCAACTACCTAGAATATATAAAGAGCTTAAAAATTTCAGCCCATCCAAATTTAAAGACTCAATTCAAAAATGGGCATCTGAAATGAACAGATAATTTTCAGAGGAAGAAATAAAATTAGCTAAGAAATATATGAAGCAATGCTCAACATCATTGGTCATTCAGGAGATGCAGATGAAAACCACACTTAGATTTCATCTCATTCCACAAAGAATGAAAGTTATTTCATAATTAATCAGCAACAAATGGTGAGGGTGCAGAGAAAAAGGAACCCTTTCTTATAGCAGCTCAGTTTGTGATTGCTAAATCTTTGAAATAGCCAAAATTTCCATCAACTGGAGAATGGATTAAAAAGTGGTGGTTCTTTTATAGAATAGAATATTACTCTATCAATAAAAATGATAAGATTGAGTCATTCATACTCAAATGATATTGTATCTTTTCTCTGAGCAAACGAAGATGAGTTGTAGCATATACAGTTCATATTGTGAAATAGAAAAATTTTCAAAGGAAAGAGGGTGCAGGGGTAAATGAGTGGAAAAAGAATGTGACAGTGATAAAGAAAAAAGGAAACAAAAATTATGTATATAGGGGTTAGGGGTGCAGGGTGGCAGGGAAAGGGGAAAAACTGAGAATCAAGTCGTGTCATGTTCTTTTACAAACTCTCAATGTTGAGTGTGATGAAGATGTGTATTTATAATGTACCAATAAAGATTAGAATTTTAATTTTTTTAAAAAAATTAAAAGTGAAAAAAAATTCAATGCATTGTGATTTCACTCACAATTTCTGCGATCAAATTTTGATACTAGGTTCTTATTGGGAGGATTTGAAAACTTAATTTAAAAAAGACTTAAATCTCAAGTTCTTAAAGATAGTATAATTAAGATATAATGTATAATTTTAAATAATAGCCCAACAGTGTACTTAGATTATACTAATGGAGAGGTTATATATGCCAACTTTTGTATAAAAAAGTTTGAAGAAAATCAGTCAAAGCTTAAATGTCAAGGAAACAGATTTTATGTTGAATTGTATTGATCCATCACTTTTACTTCTTAGACTACAGCACGTTCATTAGAGTAACACAGCTGTTCTTCCTATTCTTAATTCTTTTCTAGAGACAAGAGTGATTTATATAACTTTTTGCTATCTCTTTTATTTGGAACAGTTCTGCATCCAACAGGCCTATGACATAATGTGGGCATACTTATGCCTACAAGCTTTGCAGCTAGAATAGGGTGAAGCTGCCACATCATTTCCACAACCCCCTGAAACCACATGAGTAATGCCTTGTATTGCTATGATTACATATTTGGAAACCAGTTAATTCCAAGTACATCTTCTGCCCCAGTATTTTATCTGGTGATTTGTTAGGCTCTTATCCATTACTTAGTTCATCTCAATATGAGTAGAAAATAGGACTGTCAAAACCACATCTCATGTATAGGTTGCGGTCTCTTTGCTTTAAGTGAGCAAAATTTGGGACCAAACTAACCCACAGTGATACTTTTAATGCATGTAGTATTGTTCACCACAGAAGCTAACCATAGTAACAGAAACTTCTGTGTGTTTAACAAGTGGCTATTTTGCATACGCAAGTCAGAAGTTCTTTCCACTTACCAGGAAGTGAATCTTAGAAAACAAAGACATTGCTGGTTTTATAACTATCTGTTCTTGAGCTAATTTAGCTGTATAGGCTTTACTAAAATGTATAGATTGAGACAGAACATATCTAAAAAGAAATATTTCTCTTATTAAATATTCACTTCAAAAAGTGATAATGAGGAAGTTTCATCTTTTTCAAATTGGAATGGGATAGAGAGATAGAGGGAGGAAAAGAAAGAGGAAGGAAAAGAGATTTTTAAAAAGGAAATCAAAATGTGTTATGGACATGTACCAAATCCACACACGGAATGTCAATATTATGGGCTGCAAACACGTATTAATTTAGAAAAGAAAGAAACAATGAAAGTGCCTGCTCTCTCTTCTGGATTTTTAGTCATATGGGTGCAGTTCAGAGGGAGGGTAGAACTGTTTAAATGACAGACCATGAAGAGGGACAGCCCGTGTTTAACTCCAAGTTCTACTGATGTAGGATAGAAAAACTAAAATAAGTAGAAAATAGACAAAGAGAAATTATAATTTTAAAATTATAATGTTGAAAAGAAATTGTAATTTTAAAATTATAATTTTGAAAATAACTATAGCTCCAAACCCCAAAAGTTAGTCCTTTTTCTCCTTCCAGAAAACACCAAAAACAAAACCAAACAAAAAATATTTCTAAGGCACAGTAAGCCTGGAAATTGGTTTCTCAGTCTGTACTTCTCACCTCCCACAAATGCAAGGAAAAAGCTGTATTAGTGAACAACAGATCTCAACCTTCACACATATATAAGGGGAGAGGTTCATACCAGGGATTGAATTCAGTACTTTGCATTTCCCAGGCAGGCACAGATCCACTGAGCCACATCCCTGACCCTCCCAATAAATTTTTGCAAAAATTTTAAAACAAAAGCAGCAACAGAAACAAAATATTCTAAATCCAGATATTCCTTTCCTTTGCATTTAGCAGGAAAAGACATCCTAGACTATCTATCTTGAGGATACCACTCATGTAAACAACATAAACAGACCCAGCTCTAGACCTTTCTAACTAAACTTCACTCAGTTCTCTCAAAATATGTACTTAGTAAATTCTGTCTAGTAAACATCTTGTAATCTTATAAATTCTCTTGAAGCTGGTCTTTGGTGACAGGCAAACTTCAGATTGGCCCCAAATAGAGAATTATTTGGGACAGGACTAGGCACAACACAACAGTGGAATTTTAATGGAAGTTAGTCTTTTAACTCTAATATTTTGAGGTTGTGAGCCATTTAAACATAGGGGTGGAAAAATTGATATTGAACTTTAATTTTTCGTGTTCCATCCTTAACTAGTAAGGCTGCAATATCCATTTCATGTGACTAGAGAACTGATGAGCACACTAGATATAGGACGAGGCAGAATGTAAGTAGAAAGCAGCCTACAGTGTAAGTTGCTAGAGTGAGATGCAGAGTAGTTGGAGAGACAATTAAGAGTTATTTAAAAACATTTCAGAACACTGTAACAAAATCATGTAGCAAGTGTCAAAGAGAAGAAAAATTGGTTGGAAGAAAGGAGCAATCTTATAAACATGGAAATATAACTGCATTGACTAGGCTCACTTGATTTTCTTACACAGAAAGTAGCATATGTGGGTTGACTATAGTTTAATCAAAGAAAATTAAGGGGAAAAATCAAAAGAGAACAAAATACATCTTTGGAAGGGAGAAAAGGTCCACTTGAATTGGTTCCTGTTAGTTTACTCTTCTCTATGACAGAAAAATCAGTATTTTTTTTCTTTCTCTGATTCTCATTTCCAAGTTTCTTGTTGCTTCTAAGAAAGACTGGTGACATAGTGCATTGATGTATCAGGCCCTTTAAAATCCCAAAAACTCATGTAGAACAATTATCAGGACGGAATATAAGACTTGTGTCCATGTATGCAGGTGGTCCTTAACCGTACACTCTTGAGGCAATTAGATTTTTTTTCACCAAATTTTTTTGTTGTTGGGGCTGGGGAGTTAGCTCAGTGGTTCTGGCGCCTGTCTTGCAAGCGCAAGGACCCGGGTTCGATTCCCTGGTAACCACATACCATCCTGGGTGTGAAGACTCACGCCCAGCAGCAACCAGTACCACATACCACAGTGCCAGGCGTGGTGGCTCACGCCTGTAATCCTAGAACTTGGGAGGCAGAGGCAGGAGAATTGCTGGTGTGAGTTTCAGGCTGAGCTCAGGGCCAGCCTGAACTACAAAGCGAGACCCTGTCTCAAAAAAACCTAAAAAAAAAATAAATAAATAAAATTGTTATTATCCTTGTACAAAGAAAAATTTTAAATGGCACATGTGATATTGAAATTTACAAAATAGAGACAGGGAAAATGGGCAAAACAGAGATGCTGAAAAATATGTACTGGCAAATGTCATTTCAAATTGTAGGTCTTTTGTATCTTAGACAGCTATTAGATGAAGGAAAACCAATGAAAAGAAACAGGCATTAAAGTGAATAATAATCTCTGGTATCTGATTTTTTTCCCCTGACACATATACAGTTGGTTCTATAAAATATCACTTAATTTCTATGATTAAATACATTTTAAATACCAACCAAGTGAATTACCTGTAAAATCATTCCCAAGAGAAAGTGTTAGACATGTTTGTCTGCATAGGATTCCAGTATTTTATGTACTTTAGTCCTTTTATATCTCATTAAGACGACAGTCTACTAAAGATGCACATTTGATTAATTGAGAACGTGTGCCATATAGAATAATTGACAGACAGTGTTTGCGATAATTGATTAGTAACCTCGCGTCAGCTGGTGTAGTGTATGTACCAATTCCCTTCAGCTTTAAACAGTCAAGAAAGAAGTAAAGATGGAAAGGATTTAACAAACTAGCAACAGCTATTAATTCTTTTTTTTTTTTTTTTTAAGAGCAAATAGTTCATATGTGGTAATAGAAATGGCCAAATTTTCTCTGGGGGGAAATTTTCTTGTTGTTTTGTTTAAATAAAATCCCAGTGTAACAGATTGGACATTACCTAGGAAGTTTTCACCCACTCAGAAGCATTCTTTTCACCTCTCGTCTGTTCTGTGAATGAGATGAGAAAATCATTCTCACTTTCTTTTCCCGGTTAAAGCATGAAGAGTCCGTGCTGAGCGGCACATTTACAGTACAGCCGCGTACTCCGCGCGGATCACTTCACCGCGGGCTATCAGCATCCAAGTGAGCTGAGTCAGCATGTTTCTGGGGCCAGAAGCCCCGCTCAAGCTATTGCAGTTGATTTTTCTGGAGAAGCTTGATGCAGTTGGTTTTCTTGATGTTCACTCCGTTATTCTCCTTGTCAGGACTCAGGTCCTTGCTGTCATCCGGATAGCTGCTGTTCTTCTCATGCGACCTCTGATTATCTTGAGCATCACTTCCTGGCTCCTGCGCAGACCCCTCAACTTGGTGATGGTGCAGAATTATTACTGTTCTTGGGGCCTCCCCAGTGCAGGTCCTTGACTCGGACTTCCGTGAGACATTGCTCTGGGCTCCAAGCCATTGGTAGGACTTGCGTGAGATACAAACGTGGGACCCAGGCCCTCTGCTGAATTACTCCTCTGTTACTGATGTTTTGTCTGAGTATTATAAAGTAGTCCACTATTAAATCCACTCCCTTGGAAGCCTGACTACAATATGCACTATTGGCTGTGGAGTACCAGCTCACTGCAGTACTCAGGTTCTTTTGTCTTCCATATTCATATCCACAGTGCTTCTGATTTTGCCACAGTCTACATATTTATTTCAGTAAATCTTGCTGTTACAAGCAATACTTAAATTCAAAAGCCAGTAAAGTTAGTAAAGAAAAAAAAATTTTTTTAAACTGTTAATCAAATTGGAAACAATGCAAACTACTCGAAGGCTTCTTTACTTTTACCTGCTTATGTCTGAATTCACCAGTGTTCTCACAGTAAATAGTTACAATTTTATCAAAAAATATTTCCATAAAAACTATTTAATTTTCCACTACAATGAAGGAGAGTTTCATCTCTTATTAATCATTTTTGGAAATGTCTAAAAGTACTTTCAATTATTTATTGAATTGAAATTCAGGCCTTGGAAACTGCAGGCATAGCATGCATACACACACACACACACACACACACACACACACACACACACACACACACACGCCAGCCCACTGTGTACCATTCGGTCATAAAGTGCTGCTATAGCAATATCTCTGGTACAGCTGCTGGTGCTCATGCAACTTTTACTACAGTATAAAGTCATTTATTACATCTGCTTTATGGTGCTAATGCATTGTGGCCTGTTACTTTATTGATCCCACTGTGAGAAAGACTGAAATGTATGATATTGTTCAAAGAAAGTATGTGTACACACGCAGAGAGAGACCTAATAACAGCCTGTTGCAGTAAAAATCACTTAAACTTAAAAGGTTCATAAAAATATTAACAAGGGATATCAAAAACGACATATGCTTGTGGTATATTCTAGTCATCTTTTCATTGTTCCCAACAGGGTTATTTTAAAATTGTTCTTTATCAAAATATACTAAGGATTACATGAGTATCTGACTTTTTAAAAATTACAGTATTATTATGTTAGAAGACTCTATGCAGTCCACTAAGAGGAACAGTAGCTATATAATGTCTAAGTAATCATATGAAAAGAAACAAAGTCATTAAGCAATAATAATGTCCCTGGACCCAAAGGCACCCACAACTGATAATTACATCTTGTTCCAATCGTCTAAACCTAACTCTCCCTGTGATACAATTGTACATAAAGACAATGCAGTTTTCTACGGAGAAAAAAAAATCAATTACATTAATTAATTGCTACTCTGCGCTAAAGTTTATTTAGCAGTCAACACCTACAGCACGACAAATCTGAGCGGAAATTCACTGCCATACTGGAGTCTGTGGTGGAGCTGCTTGGAGTTCACCCTGTCCTTCTCAGCCCCAGTTTCATTCTCTTTCTCTTTTCCAAGAAGGGAAAGAAGGTAGGCAGAGAAAATACTTCCAAAAATAGACAAAAGTTCAAGGAAACTATCTTCTTCCAGAGTAGTTCTTAAAGCAAATATTCTTTTGGTAACTTTTATGACATTTAATTTCCCTCAAAGAACAGTCATCATCAACACATAACATTTACAGAAAAGTTTACATTATGTGTTTTTTAAAAAACTTATATGAAATTAAATTCTAATCTCAATAATTTTACCTGCCGACTTCAAATGTATTTATAGCCATCAATATGGTTTATGAAACTGTCAATAATAATAAGTGATGTATTAATAATGGGTCTAAGTATTAATATATCACCTGTATGACTCAGTATGGGCATCACTGAGCTATGTGAGCTTGCTAGGCTTGTAGCTCACTCTTTCACTTAAGCAAGAGCTAGAAGAGTGAATTTCAGTAAGATCCAATTTTACAGAGCTGCATAATACAAACATCATTCCTTTCAATATGCTTTTAGCTTCAATATGAATACAAATGTAACAAAATAAGTTATTTTCTTGAAGCTTAGAATTCCTCATATGGATGAAAAGTACACTTACACAGTTTTCTTATGGTCTAGCATATAGAAAGACTATCATGTGGGCTCTTGTGCCTTGGATAACAATTTGATTATAAGCAGAGTAAATTAAGATACTCAGTCTTCTATATTTACCTCAAAAATGGAATCATTCTTCTAAACTTTGTCTTATACGTTTCTAATGACAGAGTGCAAGCTACAATAAAACAGAAAAGCTATACATGTACCTAAATTAATTATAAAAATTAATAGAAATCCATTACATAGTGAACTTTTTTCTGTTGGTAAAAATATGTAATACAGGATCTCTCTATTAACAAATTGTTAAACTATAATACAGTATTGCTGCTTATATATACAAACTTGGACAACACATACCCGGAGCTTATTCATTTTGCTTGATTACAACTTGCTCTTGATTAATAATTTTCCTTTACCCCACACTCCAGTCTCTGGCACCCCCAATTCAACTCAGCAATTCTGCAAATCTGATTATTTTGAATACTTTATAGAAGAAGAATCATGCAACATTTGTATCTGTAGTTTTTTTTTTTTTTAATCTCATAGAGCATAATATCCTTCAGGTTCACTCATGGTGTCCCATATTTTAGGACTAGCTAGCTAGCTACCTTTTGTAGATTGAATGATATTTCACTGTGAGCATTGACATTTTCTCTACCATTCACCTGATGATGGACACTGAGGTTGTACAAATGTGAAAGACCAAAAATCATGCCACAAAACTGTGTAAGTGTTGGCTTTTCCCTGATATTCATTTTAGTCTTTTTGCATAAATATTCATAAGTGGGATCAAATACATTTGTTTTTAATTTTAAGCTAATATCCATCCAACTCTCCAAGCAGGTTTAGAACTATTTTTCCATGTTCATTTCTTTAATTACTTAATAATACTGCAAAACCTCTTATATCATATTTTGTCCTTTGAGCTTTTGAGAGGCGCACCTCTGAGGAAATATCTATTGAAGTTCTTTGTCCATTTTATATTGAGTTATTTTATTATTGAATTGAAAGACTTAGATTTTAAGATTAAACCTTTCTCAACTACATGGTTTACAAATATTTTCTATTTAAATTTTGTACACATTCTGAGGTCAATTTTCTGTGTAGTGAAAAATGTGATTCACATTCCTTCTCTTGTATATGCATAGTTGGTTTTAAAACTCTGTTCACTGGAGGATATCTTACTTTCATTGCATATCCTTGGCAACTAAAGATCAGCAGACCTGAAATGCATAGATGTATTTTTGAGCACTCAATTCTATTTCAAGTTCTTCTCAATTCTGCCTTTGTGCTAGTATCATACTCTCTTTGTAAAATATGTAAGATGTATAGATAAAATACCTAAGGTGTATGCATACATGCAGATACAATAAATAGATAGTGTTTAGAGCCTCAAAGATGTCAAGTGAGAAACCTACCTCTGAGCTAGGCTCCCATAATACATTATTCTTAAATATAATCTTCACATTCTACATTAGATTTTTAGATTTTTATCCTGAATACTTGATAATTTATATAGCTTGAGTTACATCTCCTTATTTTTTCTCTCCTCGTCCAGACTTTCAAACAAAATTACTGTTTTATGCTCTATTTCTGTATATTTGACATCTTTTATTGGATTGCACATATAAATGAAATTATGTAATATTTTTCTTTCTACAACTGGCTGCTTTCTATTAGCAGGTGTTGTGGCAAATGGGAGGACCTTTTCCTTTTGCAAAGAGTGAATTTATTATCTGTTTATCTATGTATCATCTCTCTGTCTCTGTATCTATATCTATATATCTCACATTTTTCCACTAGTCCATTAGTGCACATCAGTGGCATTTACATATCTTGACTATGATGAATAATGTTGCAATGTAGTGCAGATATCTTTATGAAATGATGTTTTTATTTTCTTTGAACATATACCCAAAGGAAGATAGCTGGATCACATGGTACTTCAGTTTATACCTTTTTTAAAGAAACTGCCAGTTTTTATTGATGAATGAACCTCTCCACATTCCCCTTGATTGCAAGGATTCCTTTTCTGAGCACCCTTATAACTACCAATTATCTTTTATCAATTTGATAATAGCTATCAGAGTAAGGTTGATATAGTATCTCATAGTGGCTTTGACTTGCACTTCTCTAATGACTAATAATAGTAAGCATCTTTATGTACCTATTGCAATTTTTATGTCTCCTTTGGAGTATCGTACATTCAAGTATTCACCCATTTTTAGATTGGGACATGTTTTCTTTCTATAAAGTTGTAGTTCTTAAAAATCTTGGAATATTTATCCTTATCTAATCTGTAGTTTGCAAATATATTTTCCATATTATAGGAAATCCTTTTCATTCTGTTGATGATTAGCATGTTTGATTTAGCACTTTATTTTTGTAAGTTGAGCTTTGAGAATGATATTCAAAAATCACTGCCAGAGCCCCAGTCAAACTTTTCTTCTGTTTTCTCCTGAGACTTATAGATTTAACTCTTACATTCAAACCTTTTGTCAACTGTAAATTGCTTTTTGTGAATGCAATATTATATGTCTGATGTTTTTATCCTGTATTGGGAAATTCAATGTCAGCAACTTTATTCATTGTGCTATTGTTATGTCTTTGTGAAAAAATTAGTTGGGTATACATGTTTAGATTGATTTGTGAGCTATCTTTTCTTTTCTACTACCTTGTCTCTTTTTAATGTCCATGTGACAAGGTTTTTGATTATTTTACACTGGAATATAAATTTATATCAGAAAACATGATGCCACCAGTTAGATCTCCACCCTTTGAATCTTGTTTGGCTATTCAGGGTGATTTGTGCAGACACATAAATTGTAGGATTTCATTTCAATTCCTGTAAAGTATGTCACTGAAATTTTGATGACATTATCTCAACTCAATGTATATTTATACTACAGGTATCTTAACAATTTTAAAGCTAATCCACTATCATGGAATGATCTTCCATTTATTTTGTCTTCAATTTCTTTCATCAATATTTTCTAGTTTATACAGTTATCACTGTATAATTATTTCACCTTTTTGTTTAAATTTATTCTGTATAATTTGGTTAGTTACATGACATTTTAAATATTATTTCCTTAATATCTTTCTATTCATCATATCATTATTTGTGTTTTTAAATACCATTGATTTTTATATAGTAATTTTCCAATCTCCAATTTTATTAATTTATATATGAGATACGAGTGCTTTTGGTATAATACTGCTATTGCTATGGCTATTATAAAAACTCTTTCATATAATGAACTGTGTCATCTAGAAATAGAAATAAAATTTTTTCTTTTCTAATTAAAATATTTGACTTGCCTTCTTTAATTATGTTAGTTACAGGTTTTTCATAAATGATCATTACTATGTTGAGGAACATTCTTTATATAACTAAGCTATTAAGAGGTTTAATTCTCAAATACTGAAATTTGCTAGTGCTTTTTATGTATCAGTTGATATAATTATGTTGATTTTGTATGAGTCTGATTTTTGTTTTGTTTTTTTTTTCTTTTGAATAAATGAACTTGATCATGTGGGGTAGGACCCAACATATAAGCTAAGTTTAAACCTGACCAAGGAATGATGAAGAAGAAAAGTAAAGAGATACAGAAACAAGTTAAAATCTGAGAGGTTAGAGAGCTCAACTCTCCTTTCCTCATAGAGCCCTGAATGAAAAGCACACTATGGCTTTATTCACTCAGATAAAGAATGAGCAATTAGAGTCTACAGGACTCACCTGTTTCTCATCCTCTGCGGTGTTTCTCCAGGTCAACAACTTCAACTCAGGTGTTTCTACTTTTCTCTGCAGCATGTTAGCACATGTTCATGTCCTCTTTCCTCTCAGTGCTCACTGAGGGGGTCAAATAGGCCCTATTCTTCCCATCTGATCTCCACAATCATTTATACTTTTCCTGTGTTATTGAATCTATCTTTAATATTTTATGGAGTACATTTGCATCAGTGTTCCTCAAAGATGTTCATCTGTAGGGCCGGGGATTTGATCAGTGGTTCTGGTGCCTGTCTTGCAAGTGCAGGGGCCCAGGTTTGATCCCCAGAAACCACATACAATACTGGGCATGGAAATTCATGCCCAGTAGCAATCAGTACCACATACCACAGTGCCGGGCATGGTGGCTCACGCCTGTAATCCCAGCACTTGAGAGGCAGAGGCAGGAGCATTGCTGTGATGTGAGTTTGAGGCTGAGCTCAGGGCCAGCCTGAACTATAAAGCAAGAACCTGTCTCAAAAAAAAAAAAAGATATGCATCTGTAGTTTTCTTCTTTGACACTGTATTTGTCTGGTTTAGTTATTCAGGTGATGATGGTCTTGTAAAATATGTCAGGAAATATTTCTTGCAAATTTGTTTTCTGGAGGTATTTAAGAATGCAATCTCGATTGAAATCCCAACCGCATATTTTACAGAGGTAGAGAAAATAACCCAAAAATTCATCTGGAACCACAAAAGACCTACAATAGCAAAAGCAATTCTAGGCAACAAGGATATGGCAGTGGGTATCTCGATCCCCATCTTTAAACTATACTATAAAGCCACTGTGATAAAAATAGTAAGGTACTGGCTGAGTAAGTGACCTGGGAAAGAGTAGAACAGATTAGAAGATCCAGAAACAACTCCAAATACACTAAACAACCTCAAATATTCAAATATCCTCAATGAAGGAAAGATAGCCTCTTCAACAAATGGTGCTAAAAAAAAAAAAAAAAAACTGATGTTCAACCTACCAAAGAATAAAGCTAAACTTATCTCCTTAACCATGCACTAAACTAACCCAAAGTGGATTAGAGACCTAAATATTAAACCAGAAATACTAAGCCTGATGCAAAACAGGTTAGACAGAATGTTTAGAGACATTGGTTTAGGGAAAGACTTTATGAACAAAATGTCTCTAGCATGAGAATAAGCAGAATGAATCAACAAATGGGATCTCATCTTATTTAAAAAGCTTCTGCATAGTAAGAGAAACTAACAGCAGAGTAAAAAGACACCTGATAATATGGAAAAAAAATTACCAGCTATTTCTCAGACAAAATGCCATTATCTAGAGTATATAAAGAGCTTAAAAAATCAGATCCACCCCGAATTTAAAGACCCAATTCAAAAATGAGCATCTGAAATGAACAGACTTATTTTTTAACATTGAAATCTTTATTGGTACATTATATATATACATCATGATTGCATTCAACAATGAGAATTTGTACCAGTATATGACACAACTTAATTCTCATTTTTTCCCATAACCGTACCCACCCTACCACCCCCACCCCCCATATACATAAACTTTGTTTCCTTTCTTTTCATTATAATCTCATTATTTTCCCCCTTCACACCATTACATTTTGAGTGTTTTCTACTTCACAATATAAAACATACATTCTAGAACTCATTGACATCTTTATTTTCTCATACCAGAGAAAAGATATGATATTTACACATCTGTGACCTACTTGTTTCACTTATGAGGATGTCCTCAAGGTACATCCATTTAAGTATAAATAACTCAAACTTATCATTTTTATGGCAGAGTAATACTCCATTCTGTAGAAGAACCACATCTTTTTTATTCAGTCTCCAGTTGAACTCCCAAAGGCATATTTCACAGATCTAGAAAATAGAATTCAGAAATTCACCTGGAATCACAAAAGATCTAGAATAGCAAAAGCAATTTTAAGCAATAAGGACATGATGGGGGGTATTACAATCCCCAATTTGAAACTGTACTACAAAGCCATTGTGATAAAAACCACATGGTACTGGCAAAGCAACAGACCTGAGGACCAGTGGAGTAGATTAGAAGATCCAGAAACAACTCCATACACACTAAGCTATCTCATTTTTGACAAAGGAGCCAAATGCCCTCAGTGGAGGAAGGATAGCCTCTTTAGCAAATGGTGCTGGAAAAACTTGACTTTAACCTGCCAAAGACTAAAGCTAGCCCTACCTCTTTCCCCATGTACTAAAATAAAATCAAAATGGATAGGGACCTAAATATTAAAACAGACACACTAAACCTGCTACAAAACAGGTTAGGTAAAACTCTTGAAGACACTGGTTTTTGGAAAGATTTCATGAACAAATCCCCAATAGCACAAGAACTGGTACAAGAAATCAATAAATGGGATCTGATCCTATTGAGAGGTTTCTACACGGCAAAAGAAACCACCAGGAAAGTGAAAAGGCAACCAACAATATGGGAAAGAATCTTTACCAGCCACCTCTCAGACAAAGGGCTACTATCTAGAATATATAAAGAGCTAAAAAAAAAATCAATCCACCCAAATTTAAAGATCCAATTCAAAAATGGGCATCTGAAATGAGCAGACACTTTTCAGAGGAAGAAATAAAAGCTGCTAAGAAGTATATGAAGAAATGTTCAACATCACTAGTCATTCAAGAGATGCAAATGAAAACAACATTAAAATTTCATCTCACTCCACAAAGAATGGCCACTATCTCAGAATTAGTCAGCAACAGATGTTGGAGAGGCTGTGGAGAAGAAGGAACCCTTCTCCACTGTTGCTGGGAATGTAGACTCATATAACTCCTGTGGAGAACAGTTTGGAAATTCCTCAAAAAGCGAGGATTGGAGTTCCCATTTGACCCAGCCATCAATCTGCTAGGTATATACACACAAAAATTAAAAGATTCATATCACAGTGACATATGTGCACCTATGTTAATAGCAGCTCAGTTTGTGATTACTGAATCTTGGAAACAACCCAAATGTCCATCAACTGGAGACTGGATAAAAAAGCTGTGGTTCTTGAACAGACATTTTTTGAGGAAGAAGTAAAAGCAGCTAAGAAGCATATGAAGAAATGCTCAACATCCCTGGTCACTCAAGAGATACAATGAAAATAACACTGAGTTTCCATCTCATTCCAAAATGAATGGCTGTAATATTAAAATTAGCCAGCAACAAATGATTATTCCTCAAAAAACTTGGATGAGGAAGCCCATTTGCCTGTGTTATTCCCCTGCTAGGTATACACACAAAAGAATTAAAATGATTCATATCACAGCAACATATGTGCACATATGTCTATAGCAGCTTAGTTTGTGATAGCTACATCTTGGAAACAATCCAAATGCCCATCAGCTGAAGACTGAATAAAGAAGACGTGAGGTATTTCTTATAAAATGAATTTTTACACTGATAAATGGACATACCTTGAGGACATACTCAAAGTGAAATAAGTAGGTCACAGATGTGTAAGTGCTGTATCTTTCCTCTGGTATGAGAAACTGAAGATGTAAATGAGTTCTAAAAGGTATGATAGATACTATGAAATAGAAAATATTCAAAGGGAAATGGAAGGTAGGGGGTAAATAAAGAAGCGGGGAAATATTGATGGTGAAAAAAAGAAACAAATCTTATTTATATAGAGGGTGGGGAATTATAGGGTGGGTGGGGAAATGTAAAAACTGAGAAATAAGTTATGTCATATCCCGGTAAAAATTCTCAATGTGGAGTGTGATCATGATGTTTATATACTATGTACCAATAAAATCAATTTTTTAAAAAGAATCAATTAATTAATGAATTACTAATTCTTCTTTGAAAGTTTAGTAGAATTCAGCTGTAATCCATCTAGTCCATCTAGTTATTTTGGGAAGTTTTTAAATTATTTCTTCAATTACTTCATTACTTCTGTCACATAATAGTATTTTAGGCTTTCTATAGTATTTTGTATTAATTACAATAGCTTTTTAATATATTGTGGAATCAATTTTATCTCCAACTTTGTTCTTGTTTCTCCAGACTGTTCTGGCCATTCATGTTCTTCCAAATAAAGGTTTCAATTTTTCTATTTAAAAAATGTTCTAGTGACTGTGATAGAAATGACATTAAATCTACTGATTGGCTCTGAATGATTTTCACAATTCTATTTTTTAGTCCATGCATATAGAATGTCTTCCTGTTTGCCTCATTTCTTTTCATTCTCATTTATCTTTTCAATATTCAGTGTTTTTATACATTACTAAGAAGGTAACTACTATAATTGGGAAATTAAAGAATGTATTTTTTCTAAAATAAATACATTTTAAATAAAATTATCTTAAAATATAAGAGTGGCATAGATATTCCTTGTCACATCTATCAATTTGAGGTATCATTAGGAAAACATTTTTTCAGTACTTAGTGTCAAATTTCTGGTGCTACATACACTAGGCAATCATATTACCTCTAAATTATACTGTGGGGTCAGGAGTATTGTCATAGAAAAATAATATGTAATATGAAAAGTCTCTAAATCACTTTATTTAAATCTATAAGACAGTAATGATAATTTTAAAAGTGAGTTCATTTGTTAATAATTTGTATGCAATATGAATTCCATACATTATTTTATCTGTATCCATCTTGTCATTTATCTAAGTGTATTGTGATTGTGTGTGTATATAATATATACATAATATAATTATAATATATAATATAATTATAATATCTATATCTATATAATTTTTTGTGTAAGTGATATTTTGAACCCAAAAACAAAGTGGGGAAATGATAGACTTTTTTCAGTATAATGTTGTTTACAAACCAAGTGTGTATTTTATATAACAGTTGGACCATACTTGAGCCACTCAGCTTTTTCTTATTATCTTAAATGTGTAGGAAAGTAGTTATTTTAATGTCTCCAGTTATTTGCAGGATTTATAATGAATTATCTTAGCAAATATTTTTAACTTTATTTGTGATGCAAAATTACATCACAAAGCATTTTAAGTGGGGTGAAGATAATACAAAATGAAAACGTATTTGTTCCTAAGTGATACTAATTTTCTCTGAACTAATCAGAAATGGCCATTTCCCAAAATATGTACAGTGTTTCTATATAAGTACAATTTTCTTCAAGAAAATAACTGTTTCATCTCATGTGAAGGGGTAGTTTATTTCTTCTTTATATCTTGAAAAAAATATCTACACATGACTTTGTCAACCAAACTATGGTCTCTCTAAATCGAGATTGATCTTATTCTTTCATGTTATTTAACACAAATTACATTTAAGTATTTATTTGCCATTTGCTTTTATCATTCATCATCTGTTGTAAACTGTAATTACATCAACCTTGAAGGGTGAAGGATTTTGAACTGCACCATAGTTGCTTCCACATTATCTGTTACATAGCTATTAATAGATACTATTTGAATAAACTGAAAGAACAAATCAATCGATATCAGTGCAATTTAAATTTTAAACTTGGCTTGTATGGTTTACTGAGATTTAATATTTTCAAAAGCATTGTACTGATTATTACTGTATCACATTAAACATGCATTTTCTGAGTATTTCAAAGGGTATTTTACTAATTTTAAAAGGCCACTCAACATATTGCTGATATTTTTCATAGATCATTTGAATACATGTAGCATACAAAATACTTAAACAAATGAGACAAATATTTTCATACATGTGAATGTTTCTAAATTCATTTTATCCACATTTGTTTGGCAAAGGATGTTTATTTGAACTCTGTGTGTAACTGTTGCAGATATTGCCCTTTAAACTTGTAGCACATCCTTTTTGTCTGCTTTTATACTTTGTATTTCCTCCCCTCAGAAATAGAGTATTTTACTATACACATATGTGCTACTAATTTTGATCATTAAACTCAAAAGAATGAGTATTCATATCTCATGTCTCTGTTTATATAGTCTTGCAAAGTATCATTCTATTAGTGAACCAGAAACTTTGGTCATTCTTTGCATCAGCACAATTTAATATATGTCAAAACTTTGGAGTTAGTGAGCAAAAAATAGCAACATTTACAGGCTTAGATACAGACTATATGAAGGCAGCAATTTTAATAATCATCTGTTAGAGTATTTATAGATTGTACAAGAGAGTACATACAAATGCAAATAGAGACAGAAATTGAGGGGATGTGTTTTAAGAGAAGATTGTTCTGAAATAGGAAGATGTTCAATAGGAAAAAGTGCTTAAGGTAAGTAAAGAAGGGAGAAGGGGGAGAAAAAAAATATGGTAAAAAGGAAACAAAGTTTATGTATATGGGGGTAGGGGGGTTAGGGAGAGCAGGAGAATGGGAAAAATGAGAATCAAGATATGTCATGTAATGGTACAAACCCTCAGTATTGAATATGATCATATTGTGTATATAAAATGTACCAATAAAATCAGTTAAAGATGAGAATCTGTCCTGTTAAAATAATTTGTTGATTTAAATATTCTAAAACACATTTGATTTTTAACTCACGTATATTCATCCTTGCAAACAAATTCTCTCTCTTTTGTGAAAACTAAGTCAAAGATGCCTTAGGAACACATAGAACACATAACCCAACATGCTTAATGGCTTACGTTACAATACAACAGGGTGAAGAAAATTAAAGAAAGGCAATACATGGCTCAATCCAAACAGAGATGTTGATGAAATCTACAACTCAGTATTTATAG
This sequence comes from Petromus typicus, assembly GCA_004026965.1. Lineage (NCBI taxonomy): Eukaryota > Metazoa > Chordata > Mammalia > Rodentia > Petromuridae > Petromus > Petromus typicus. The sequence goes on along the minus strand of PVIR01001054.1, from coordinate 6,054 downwards.
GATTCTCACCTGCATGTAACTACATTATAATTTTACTTTGTACTTTTATAAACTGAAACATATTGTTATGTTTCTCCATATGCTTCTTAGCAGGCATGGGGAGTTCCTACTTTAGACAGAGCCCTGAGATATGATTCATTATCAAGCACATGTCCTGGGTTATTTCCATGTCTTTGCCATTTGGAAAACAGTGCTAATACAACTAATATAAGTTGATAGAGTAGAATTAGATATCTGTTGTTAACTGTATACTTAGAAAATAAAATAAATTTCCAGAATTATAGTAGCTTAGAATTACTGAGGGTTAAATCCCCAGTATGAAACTAATTTTAGAAGCAGATGGCTCTATACAACGCTGATGGCCCTTCAGTTTCTTTATTGCAAATAAAATACTTGCTAGACTCGGTAAAACAAAAGTAGAGCACAGCTGTCATATCGTAAGTACTTTGGTAAGGATGCTTAACCAGGCTTTAAGTGATGTGACACATTTAAAAAAAAAACTTTATATTTTTCATTTTGTGCTGGTTTAGACATAATATAGCTTAATCGTGAAATACCAAAAATATTGGCTCCAGGATGACACATTGCAGAAGAGTAAGTGAAAACCACATCGTAATTCAGAAAAGAAGGATTTAATCTCACATAGAAAAGAGTGTAAAGCACAGTGCTACTATAGAAATTAACTGCTGTGATCCTTCAGAAAATGTAAACCACCATATAAAGCTTCAATGAGATCATCTTACATTATTTCTGGGATTGTGCAAAAATAGAGCCCTGCCTGTCTCATCTGCAAAGCTAAATTGATTTTATAATTGATAGTCTCATGACAGTTTTAATTCCTATATTCCAATGATATCTTCATTATAATTCTAATAATACCATATAATTCTATTATTAAAACCCATGCTATAGAGATCACATGCCTTAATTTACCTACTTATTCTTCTCTAGTACACAGACAGCCCTATAAAGGTAGGAGCTGTGTTTCTTTTTTCTTTCCCTTTTTTAACCACAGCAGCTAGTACAAGGTTAATTGCTTCTTTATTATTAGTCAGTGAATCATCAAATAATAATAAAGGAACTATAACATTGAGTTTTACATGCAAATGCACAAATAAACATAACCCTAGGAATAATAGAATAGGCATAAATCCCTTTGCATGTTTTACTTGTGGAATGCAGAACTTTTTCTGAAAGAGTCCTCTACTCGCACAATCTATCTCAGGGATCACAAAAGAAAACTGCTACTGGAAGAGATGTATATTTATAGAAAAAATGTCATTATATTTATTTTTCTATAAGGAATATTGCTTACCTATATATTTTTTTCATAACATTGCATGTGACACATTACAACTCATAGTACTGGAGCTCTAACCTGAATACCATGAAAAATGGCAGCTCATTTGAAAATAAAGTGCAGCTGTCTGCAGATAGACTTAAAATATAGTAAACATTTCTCAGAGGGAATGTTCAGGAGAAATATGCCTGAAAAACTGAAATTGATCTATTTTATGAAGAGCAATCCAAGACAATATAGGAGGTTTGCTGATTAAAGAAGAAATCATGACAAATAGAATCGTTCTTTTCTCTTGTTAAAATTAGGAGAAATTTCCAGATACACTAAGACAATGATGCCCCAAATTTTTTAGTTTACACAACTTTTGAAAAATTTTAATATGATATATAATGAAAGAATAATTTGAAGTAAGAAAGATTTTCTTTCAGACAAAATACACAAGACAATTATAAAATGCTGTCCTCTTAAGGTCATGGTTTTATAATATGGAGAATATATAAATAAAACTTTATAGTTTATCCAGTAGAAAAGACATTCTTACTTAACACAGTTACATACTTGAAATATGTTGATAAATATATTTCAAAAATGGCATTGCAAATACTTAGGAACCAAATAAATATTAAATGATGTACTGAAATCTGTTTTTTATCATATCAAAAATAAAAGGGAAAACCTAATTTTATGTCCTGAAATTCATAATTCTTGTATTTATTTTGAATGAATAGGTTATCTCACTGCTATTGTCTTCATACTGTTTAATTTCTTCCTTCGCAGGAGTTACCTCAGTTTTTGATTATACTTTTGTTCATATGGTTGTCCCCTTTGCTAGACAGTGTATAGCTTTGCTTCCTTATTTGTTACTGGCTAGAACTTATCACATTTCCTGAAGCAAAGAAGGCACTTCTTAGTTATTCACAGGTGAATGAAAAATAAAATAAAATAAAAGTATCAGCATTCTAATTCATATGTTTTCTGAGATACATTGGCTTCATATAAACTCATAACTCATATTATTTTTCTGAGTGGCAAAATGTGAAATGAACAAGAATTCTGAAATGAGAGTAAGAAACCAGTTATGTGAAGAAGAACAGAGAGAACATAAGGGATTTTGAGGCACTAATACAAGACTATGAAGCATAAATTGTAAGATATTAGCACAGGTAGCATAATGGGGGCTGGGAAAACTACTTCCTTCTGCCCACCTGAGTTTGTGCAATATCCCAAGCCCAATCCTTCTCCTGTTTTGCTAAGAGAGATAGAAAATAACAAAAGCCCAGAAAAATCTCTGAAGCTACATGCCAGAGCACATGTATGTTAGATCCCCTGGCCTGACAGTTAGATCCCCTGGCCTGACATTCAGTAACCTTCTGCGTAAACTTTGTTAAATGTTCACACTAACATCTCACTCCTGTAATTTAGTCAGAGTGAGTTCTAGGAAATGCCCACTCCTTGACAGTCCCTGAGATGACTCAGCATCCTGTCAGTCACTCCTGTCAATCTGTCTAGGGACCCAATGAGGATTCTGATTGATCTGTGTGCTGCCCTTTTTTTGTTCATTTGTTTGTTTTTGTTTCGTTTTGAGACATGGTCTCACTTTGTAGTTCAGGCTGGCCCTGAGCTCAGCCTCAAACTCACATCACAGCAATTCTCCTGCCTCTGCCTCTCCAGTGCTGGGATTATAGGCATAAGCCACCACACCCAGCACTGTGGTATTGGTACTGGTTGCTGCTGGGTGTGAGTCTCCATGCCCAGTACTGTATGTAGTTACCAGGGATCGAAACCGGGTTCTTGCGCTTGCAAACAGGTGTCGGAACCACTGAGCTAAATCCCCAGCCTATGTGCTGCCCTTTTAAAGCTCCTGTTATCCCAATACAGCCTTCCTATTCGTGTCACATAGTGCTATGATTTTCAATAAATAATGGTGCTTTTCATTTACCACTGAATATACATTTGTAATTTTTTGTTTGTCATCCGCAGGAACCTGAAATCTATCTTCTGGATTCATCCTATGGCTTCAATATCTTTCATAAAATCACCACATCAAATAGCCAAAAACACAGCCCACAAAATGCAGTATAGGAACAAGATGAGAAAAAGCTAGGAGACTAGTCACACGAGAGATCAAGTTACAGAAAGAATGGGAAGAATCTATTTTCCCTCTTTCTCTAAAATCTTTCCTCTTTTCACTTTTCTAGATCAAATATTTTAGTATGCTGAAAGAGCTTCATCATGAAATATTGATATATGTAGATAATATTCATGTCTTACACTTGTTTTACTATTTCATTCTTCTCCTTTTTGCCTAAGCATTTCTATATCCAGTCTACTTAGAGTTTTGATTTGAATTTGCTTTGAGTGTAGTTCTAGTATATGATCAATATTATTCTTATTTTGTAAAACAAAACATTCTCAATAAAATAACTTCCCTGCCCTTTATTCAAAGATTTGTTAGAATGAGGTGGCTTATTATAGCCCACCTTATAAAATAATACCAAGAGTATCATGACTCCCTTTGGGGTAATAGGGGTGTAATGATGAAATAGGAAGCATGTATATGAGCAAGATCTAAGTGGGAGTTTTAAGATATGAGACTATTACACATCAGAGGTCAAGAAAGCCTACACTGTGAAAGTAAATGACAAGCAGATTTGTAGATGTTATGCACTCAATTGTCTTTAAAAGGTCATGCTTTAAAAGTTTTTGTAATCATTTTCATCATTTAATTTCCTTAGAATGCTAGATAAAGAGTACAGGCTAGGGATATGCCTTAAATTTTTCAGGTAAAGTTTAGCAAAAATATTAAAAGTTTTGCATATATCTTCCACAAAGTCAAAAGGACTGTGAAAGTTAATGTTTTCAAGTGCTTTAGGACATGAGCAAACCGTGACAGCACAACTAGACCCTCAGCAAAAAAGCCTTCTAGATCTGCTCACTAAAGTGATGAATGGAATAAGACAAGCGTTTTTCAAATGAAGAAGGAGTATATTGAAGAGGATTAATGGCAACATGTTTTTAACTGGGATATTATTTTATTTAAATATATACTGTATTTTCACTATACAGTCTATAATCTAAATCTCCCATAACACGATTAGAGTGACACGAATATTTCCAAGGACTGTATACAATGAAACATTTCCAGGAAAAGAAGAAGTCAGAATTCAAAAGTCTAAATCAATGTTTAGTTGAAAGGGAAACAGAAAACAGGGCTGAGAAGTGGACTTGTGTGAAGGTGGATTATTGAAATGAAAATCCACATGGCTGGGAATCAGAAACCCCACCAGTGTGGAGGCTGACAAAAGGGGCTGAAGCTCAACAGGGAATAAGGACAAAACTTTCCAATATGATGAAGTTTATTTTTTTTTTATGCAAACACAATTATCTGCCAGGATGGAGGAATACCATTTTAAAAATTGTGTTACAGGGGCCGGGGAGTTAGCTCAGTGGTTCCGGCGCCTGTCTTGCAAGCGCAAGGGCCTGGGTTCGATTCCCCGGTAACCACATAACAATACTGGGTGTGGAGACTCACACCCAGCAGCAATCAGTACCACATACCACAGTGCCAGGCGTGGTGGCTCACGCCTGTAATCCCAGTACTCGGGAGGCAGAGGCAGGAGGATTGTGCTGTGAATTGGAGGCTGAGCTCAGGGCCAGCCTAAACCACAAAAGCGAGACCCTGTCTCAAAAAACCTAAAAAAAAAAAAAAAAATTGTGTTACAATAGAATGAATGTTATTAACAAAGTAAAAGATATAAAATTCCCAGGGACTTCTCCCTTAGTTCATCATATATCTTTTGGTAGCACAAAATTGTATTGAAAAAAAATCTATAGCCAGAATTTACTCATCAACCACTATTTTTGTGTGACACCCTCATAATTCATGAAACCCTGGTTCAGTTATAGTGTTTATGTGTTCTGAAATAATTTCATGATTGTGTTTGTTCTGTGCTTTGAAGCTTTAGGCAAATGATGGAATTTGCTGATATTCCCTTTACTGCCATTATTACTATCCAAGAAAAAATATGTGATGACCACAATTCCGTCACTTACAGAACAAAATGATATGTGTCCAAGAGCCACACATTTTTTTGTACGTTAAACACATTAACAAGAACAATCTTGCTTTGAGGACAATACTCTTCATGGAAATATTTATCATAAAATTAGACCTACGAGGCTGTGGAAACATTCTCTATTTACATCACACAGTGCAGACTTTCTGATAAACTTTAAATATGTTGAAATCAAATAATGAACCTAAGCATCTATCCTGCAGAATAAAAACAGCCCATCCAAAAGATTCCTATGGCATAAGATTATACTACAAGTAAGGAAGATATTAATGATAATGATGTGTCTTAGATGGTAACCATTTATCCAATTACTTAAAGGCTGATATATAAATTCATACACATTTATTAGATATTTTATAGATATTCTTTGATGTCATCAACTTTGAAAATGTGGTTCTCCAAATTTCTGATAAAATTTCATTTTTGTTATAATTTTATATATAACTATTTAAAACTCATGGTGAGAAAATACATGCTAAAAAAAAACAATTTTAGCAATAGAACTGAGAATAGTTCTCCCAACAAAATGTGATCTTTTTCAGTAGTCCAGATAATGAGATATAACATTTTATAATGACTTTGCACTTTTAGGTATTTTCCAGATTAATCAAATTATCAACATTTGCCAGGCATGGTGGCTCACACCTGTAATCCCAATACTTGGGAGGCAGAGGCAGG
>PVIR01001053.1:68913-138648 GCA_004026965.1 Petromus typicus | reverse complement strand
CTCGCTTTGTGGTTCAGGCTGGCCCTGAGCTCAGCCTCAAACTCACATCACAATCCTCCTGCCTCTGCCTCCCGAGTGCTGGGATTACAGGCGTGAGCCACCACGCCCGGCACTGTGGTATGTGGTACTGGTTGCTGCTGGGTGTGGGTCTCCACACCCAGTATTGTTATGTGGTTACCGGGGAATCGAACCTGGGGCCCTTGCGCTTGCAAGACAGGCGCCGGAACCACTGAGCTAAATCCATGGCCTGAAATAGCCTTAGTTTTTATAAAGTTAACTTTGCACATTTCTTTTCTGAAGATTCAGAAGATGTATTCTAGAAAAACCAAAGAGAAGCTGAAGTCAGGAAAGTTAAGAAAGTAAGTCAGGGCCCAGGATTTAGCTCAGTGGTTCCAGCATCTGCTTGGCAAGCACAAGGACCCAGGTTCGATCCCTGCTAACCACATACAACAATGCTGGGCATGGTGATTCACGCCCACCAGCAATCAGTACCACCAACTACAGTGCTGGGCATGGTGGCTCATGCCTGTAATCTCAGCACTTGGGAGGCAGAGGCAGGAGCATTGCTATGAGTTCAGACTGGTCTGGGCTAGTTAGTGAGTTCAAAGACAGACTGAACTACAAAGCAAGACCCTGTCTCGACAAACAAACAAACAAAAAGAACACAAAGAAAGTAAGTCAGGCAGGCAAATAGAAAGGAAGAATCTTATTATGATATATGGGCAGTTCACTTAGCTCCATAATCATTAATATTGAGGCAAGTGGTACTATGAATGTGTAGACACAGACATGCCCCAGTTGGCTATTTATAAACAAAGACTTCACTGATTGGCCAGTGATAATGTTATGGTAATTGTTTAATAATTTGATCCAAAAGTGAATCCAAGAGGGAAAAACAAGGAACAAAAAACAACAAACAAAAAAAGCAAGGAACAATTTGAGATGATGAAAAAAGTTAGAATATATGATAAACATATACTATTACCTATAAGAAAAAAATGAAAGAAAATGCTATGCAAAAAATAAATTGTATAAATAGTAGATATGAATCAAAAAGTAAAATGGCAGAATGTTAAAGAATTGGTGGTCAACATAAACAATTTAATCTTGGTGATGGGAACTTTTTTTTATGAAATGTAATCGTAATAGTTCATCTGTGATCATAATCAGTGCAGTGATAGAATTCTAGTCGACTTGAATTTTAACTTTAAATCAACGTATGCATCAAAGATAAATGCCTTGGGAAGACTATCACACACAGTAAAGTTTGTGTAAGTACTGAGAATCCTAACAATATAAAAATAGGAGGGAAAGACTATCAGACACAGTGAAGTTTGTGTAAGCACTGAGAATCCTAACAATGTAAAAATAGGAGGGAAAGACTATCATACACAATAAAGTTTGTGTAAGCATTGAGAGTCCTAACAATGTAAAAATAGGAGTGATTGAGAAAGTGACCAGTGAAATATGAAAAGTAAAAGGAGAAGACGTTTTATAGGCATAAAAATTCTCACATAGGGAATTCAAGAAGTTTGGTGAAATTTATTTAACAAGAAATCAAGAATAACATTTTTTTAAATACAAAAATAATAATGGAACTGGACATAGTGACATACACCTATAATTTCAGAACTTCAGAGGCCAAGACAAGAGGTTTGCTGAAAGTTTAAGGCCAACTAAAGCTACAAAATTGTTAGTTCAAGGCCAGCTTGAGGTACATTGAGAGACCCACTCTAGAAAATTCAAAATAATGATAGCGAAAACACAGTATAATAACCATCAATGTAAAAAGAAGGGTCATTAAACAAAATAATGCTACATTATTATTAGATCATCACCTTTCATAGTGGGGAGTCAGTAGATATTTTCTAAAACCTCTAATTAAGAAGGCAAAGTAAGCATATGTCCATTACGGATGTAAGCCCTCCATAAGAATGAAAATCAGAACTGATTAAAAGTGCTGTCTTGGAGCAGTGACCAAATGAATAAAAGCAGCACTATTTTATGTTTTCTTATTGTAACACATATTCTGATTTTAAAAAAGAAATAAAATGAGCACAAAATAAAACTTTTGATGTGAAACTACTGTATACATATGAGTTAACAAAGAAGCAAGAAAAAATAATCTATTTTCCTCCAAATTCTTCCTGTGAGACTTCAGGAAGAAGGAATGTTTGAGCAAGTATTGGACACAGCAGAGAAAATATTCTTCTATGGGAATTAAGGGACCACAATTGCCTCATTTTAATCCTATTTTTTAACCTCTAAGAGAAAGGTGAGAAACTAATTCCTCAGGGAACTCTGAAACTCAGACCAGAAGGGAACCTACCCTTCCAACACTTTACCAATTTGTTACCTTCAAGGCAGCAATGATTCATGGGAGAGAGAGAGGGAGAGAGAGAGAGAGACAGAGAGAGAGAGACAGAGAGAGAATGAATGGAACTGTTTTATTCCACTGAGGAGAAAATACCCAGAGATTGGTGAACACTGGATAAGCTCTAGGGATGCAGGCTGACTTGGTATGGAGCACAGAATCACTCCTTGTAAATTTTAATAACAGTACTTCTAGAAGTTATACCATATGTTATCTTGAATGATTTTATTCAGGCAAGAAAAATGCTCCATGAAGTAACAGTTGGGTGTTATTTATTTATTAGACTTAAGGTTTCTTTTAAGAGAGACTGGTTTATTTATAAGAATGCAAATTTTAAAGTCTTCTGGAATTTAGAAAAGGCTTGTCACTTAAAACCCCTATAAATTAGAAATGCTCTATTCTATACAACAAACGTTTACATGTTCTTTCTCACAAGATATGCAGCATCAAGTTTGTTAAATGTGATTCTTTTGAAGAAGCTGTTTGAATTTAACCTTGAAGATCCAAAAACCTATGACCTTAGTCTAGCATCTACTCATTAGAAACTTTGTAAAAAAAAAAAGCACAAATTGTTGCTTTTCCTCTGCAAGCTATTTATGCTCAAACTTTCCTGCAGTACTTTTACTGTACTCAGTTCAGTACTTATTTCATTTTCCTCTAAAATGTCAGAATTAGCTAACAGGAAACAAAGCCTATGTGTGTAGAGCATGGATGTTGTGCGGGTGTGGGGAATTGGAAAAGATGAGAATTAAGTGGTGCCATGTACTGGTATAAATTCAGTGTTGATTGTGATCATAATGTGCATATAATATGTGCCAATAAAACCATTTTAAAAATTAGCTCACAGTTGAAGCTTATGTCAGACTCTGAGTAACATCAAATGGATTTAAGATTCCCATGGACACTCATTATTCAAAGAATATTTCATGTGATCAAAACATATTTTGGGCTACTTTGTAAACGTATCACAGCCCTTTCCCTACCACTTCAAGAGGCCCAACTTCTTTTCCCTAAAACTCAAGTCTGAGTTTGATCAGGGAGCAAACCCACACTTCCAAGAGCTGGCCCAGCCTTACACTGAGTGCAGCAAAGTATTGCGGCATCAGTTTCTGGCAGATGAAAAGAGCCTCTGATGAGTAACTGCACTTAAAAATTCCCCACTGGCTTGGCTGAACCTTTCTTAGAGCTCTATCTTGTGTCATACCTAATCCCCATTCTTCCTGCTCATCCACAGGTCTCATCCTTTAGCCTGCATGGTGACATGGTAACTTTCCCAGTCTCTCCCAGCTTCTTTTTTTCCCTCATGAGAGTGTCCTCCAGTAAATCTCTTGAATACCTAATCGGGCCACTATATCTGTTTCTTGAAAGAACTTAAGTAATAAACCATTAAAACTCACATCTTGAAAATTAATGTTTTTTCCATCTCTTCACTTTAACAGAAAAAGAGATTGCAATGATCTGGGGAGGGTCAGAAAATAAATACTAGGCAGAGAATAGGACTATTAGTGATATCATTGCACGTTTGAAGTTTTCATCCAGTGATTATTATTTAGTGTGTTCCAGGCAGAGTGCGAGGTGCTTGGGATGCATGTATGGAATATGATCTAGCCTCTAACCCCCACAATTTCCCTGAATGGTAGGAATGCCATGGGTAAACTTTTATTTTTTTGAGACAGGGTCTTGCTTTGTAGTTCAGGCTGGCCCTGAGCTCAGCCTCAAACTCACATCACAGCAGTCCTCCTGCCTCTGCCTCCCGAGTGCTGGGATTACAGGCGTGAGCCACCATGCCCGGCACTGTGGTATGTGGTACTGGTTGGTGCTGGGCGTGAGTCTCCATGCCCAGTATTGTATGTGATTAACCGGGGATCGAACCCGGGCCCTTGCGCTTGCAAGACAGGCGCCGGAACCACTGAGCTAAATCCCCGGCCCCCATGAGTAAACTTTAATGGGAGTAGCTATCCAGTATTATGAGAACTCATTTGAAGACACAAAAGAGAGATTGAGGCTGGAGGCTCAGAAGTTTGAGAAGGCAGCTTTCACCATGTGGAGAAGGAAAAAGGAACAGTGTCCAGGCAGATGAGACCACAGGAGCAAAAGTAGACAGGTGGGCAAGCTGCGGGCTGTGTGAGAAGTGAGGAGGATCATGGACACCTGGACTGACAGTGACCTGGGGAATGTGACGGAACTGAAAAAGAAGCTCTTGCCATCCTGAGTGCTAAGTTTTGATCTGGAATGTCTCACAGAAAGATATGTAAAGGCTTGGTCATCAACTCATGCATGAGGAGATGGTGGAGCCTTTAAGAGGTGGAGCTCAGGGGAGGGTCCCTGGACTATGGGGTGTGTCCCAGATGGGGTCCTGACGCCTGGTTCTTCATTCCTTTTCCATCTGCTTCACATGTGCTTTGCTCCACCGCATGTTCCCACCATGAGGGGCTGGAATGTCATCTACAGCGTTCACAGACTCTCCTTGCGTGGAATTAGCCCAGAGTAGGAACTGTGAGGCACCAAGAGTCAAGGTCAAGGTCAATCCTTACGTGAGAGGTGTATAAAGACTTGGCGGGGAGATGAAATAACTACACTCAAGAAGGGGAGTAAAATAAGCTATTAAACCCTGTTAGATCTTATTGCACAGGAAATATTTCATGTGGCTGATGTACTTATATTTACATTGCCTATGTCCTAAATGCTGTCCTAAGTGCTGCACTATTCCCAGAAAAATAAGAGAAAAACTCTCCATGTCTGTTATTCAAGTGCTTCTATGTAGGGGGAACAATGAAGGTATGATGGTTAATTCTTGACCTTACGGTGAACATAAGGTGTTCAATGTGGTCAAACATTCTGGGTACACTTGTCATGGTATTTCTGGAATAGATGAATGCTTGAATTATTAAAGAAAACATATTTTATTTCCTAATGTGAGTGGGCCTTCTCTAGTCAGTTGAAGGCTTGAAAACAAAATGCTCACCCTTCCATGAAAAGGAAGTGGTAGCAGAGGGTTTACATCACCTGACTTCCTTCGAGTTAGGACATTTCCCCCCTAACTTTAGACTGAAAAGAGAACATGACCTATTAGATCTTGGACTTCCTTTTCAGACTGGAACTATGACTCTCAACTGTCCTGGTACCCAGGTCTCGGAGTTAGGCTGGACCTACGTTATCAGCTCTCCAGCCTTTTGAGCTTGCCAGCTACAGACCTTGGGACTCACTAACCTTTATGAATACCTGGGCTAACTCCATGAATACATTGGCTAAATCTCTACATTGTATAAGACCCAACTCAACATAAAATAGCCATTTTGTTAAAAGCCTCCTCCTTGTATCTTGCAACCTCCCTCTGAAGCCGGAACTTGTCTCCTTGGGCACTGCCCACCCAACCGATGCGCAAAGCCGCAGACTGTATGTTTTTTGAACGTACAATTCTATGTGATCTAATCATTGATCTAATCATTGCTATTGGCTTCTGTAAGGACTCACTTCTGCACTTTAAAAATAGAATGATCTAATTGCTCGTGCATAGAAAGCATCTGGTAACAGGTGGGAGGTAGAAGATTTTCTCTTTAAATACTGTGCCTCAGCTTACCATTTGCCTTCTTCCACATGGAAGAACGGCCCTCAGCTGAGTCATAAAGCTCTTGGTTGGACTTTAAGATTATGTCATGTCCTGAGAGAACGTCTTGGTGGGACTTGGTCCCAACCACATTACAGTCTCTCTCTCCTGTCTCTGTCTTTGTCTTTGTCTCTATCTCTGTCTGTCTGTCTGTCTCTTTCTCTCTCACATGCACACACACACACACACACACACACACACACATACACTATTGGTTTTGTTTCTTCAGAACATAAAAGTGTGTGAAGATCCATGAAAGGGAGGATTTTAGGGCCCTAGGGAACTCAAGAGGGCCATCTCCTCTAGAACCAGAGTCGAAACAGAAGGATTTTAGAGAGCAGGCTTTCCAAAAGAAGTGTCTAATTTGAGATTTAGTGCAGCGATCTTTACAGATAGCCAAATGCCATTGAATAAAGGTCCAAAATAATGCTCGCAGTACTTCAGCGCTCACGTGGAGTCAAGTCTAAGATCCCTCAGCAGGCTTATCTAATGCCACCACAGTCTGGCAGCCATGGAAAGTGGCTTGTTCCCAATGCTTGCCTGCTCTGTACCTGGGGGGAAATGGCACTGGGAAGAGCACATTCTGACTCTTCCCAGGTTTCCTAGGCACCTTCCCCTCCTCTGGACAACCTGCCTCCTCTGCCTGCTGCTCATCCCTGCCACCCGGGCAAGGTATTTAACCACTGTCCTTCAGTTTCAGCATCCGCAGAAGAAAGAAAGAATATTTCCTAATCCACAGGATGATTAGGAGGCACAAGTGAACTGGTTTTGATCAAATGGTCTCTGACACACAGCAAGTGCTATGTAAATATTTCCAATGATTAATTTTTGCTTTTCTTAGTAGTTCAAACCGAAGTTCTACTTATTCCACCAAGTCTTTCCAAATAGTACACGTACAGAGATGTTTCATCTGGTAACACTTCTGAAATCTCTACGGGCACAACACACAATATTTTGTCATTTTTCTTGTTTTCCAGTCTGGTCCCTGGAGACAGTTAAGATCCAAATGCAAGGCACTGTGGACTAGGCAAAGTTGCTCCCCACCTTCCAATTCTCTCATCTGTACACTGTACCTAATAATAATGCCTGCCTTCATACATGTTTGTGCTCACTCAGAGGTAAAATGAAGTTCTTAATAGTCCATGTGACATTTAGCAATTCGCTGAATGTTTGACATTAATATCTTTCAAGTTTTCTGGGCAGAGAGCTTTACTTTAATTTTCAAAATCTTAGCCCTTAGTCTAGTGACTGGATCATGATGATGAATCCCTGTAGAAATTCAGGAGAGGAGAAAGCATTGTCAGGACCAAAAAAAAAAAAAAAAAAGTAGTGAAACTACAAAGCTGGACAGGTTTAGACTGTCTGTGTTTGATGTGAGGATCTGTATTTGGTGAACACCTCCGGATACCGTGGCTTACATGATGATGACTGGCGTGCAGTCATCAAGAGGCCCGCGAAATAACAGGTGTGGTGACAAATATAAAAACACAGCCAGTGCACAGAAGAACATAATTCATACGATAAAGCTCAGAATTGTGAGAAAAACACTTCACTCATTCCTCAAACAGTCATCTGGCACCTATTGGGCACAAATCACTGTGCTGTGCCAGGGAGGGCTGGAAAAAAGCAAGGAGGAGAGGGCGGCTTTGCTGCTGCTCCTGCTCCTTGTTCTGCAGATTTAAAAAACCAAACGAATCACCTTGCTGTTAAAAAAAAAAGAAAAAAGCTAAATAGCCAGTGGTTGCATTCTGCCCTCTGTAAGGCATTTCTCATGCAGCAGCCTTCACAATTCTCAGTTATTTTTGATCCTTTCAGATAGGTTGTAATAATTTATCTGAATTCATAAATCAATAAATTCTTCTACCAAGATTCCAAATTCCCTCAGTACCGACTCCAAATCTCCCTTCCAGCTCTCTACACTCGCAGGTACTGCTCAGCAGGTCTCTCCCTGCACTTCTCACTGCTGGGCCTCAGCTTTCTGTGTCTTTCAGGACCTTCTTGTCTAAACCTTCATCATCTTTTGGGGTTCCCTATACCAGGCAGGAGGCCTGGATTCTTAAAAAAGACACAGAACACCACAGACCCCCTTAAGGCACAGATACACATTTGACTCCTTTCCTAAGAATAGCCAAATTATTGGACTCTCTTTCTTTATTACCATGTCAAAAAGCAAGCTGCTTGAGAAATAACAATCATGAGGATTATGCAAAGCAATCTTCAAGTATTTATGACACTTTAGATTAGCTTGTATTAAGGGCAATTTTACCAGGGCTTTTAAGTGCTTCCGACTTTAGTGCTTTAAACTGCTTAAGCTTTATGCTTCATGGTTACTCCATGAAATGCCTACTCTCTTAATACAACAGCACTGGAAGCCAAATGTATTCATTATATATCACTTTTAAAGACTTTTCCCCCCAGGTGACCCAGTGAGCACTATCATACCTCCGTGTCACATCTCAACAACTTCTCCTTAAATCCCTATTAGATTTCATTCACTCAGCTCTGCCTATGTGGGGAAATAGCTCATTCTAGGAGTGGATGGCTGCTTCAGACCATTTTCAGCTGTTCTAGGTAGCCAGGCGGAAGCACACAAATAACTTTCCCAAGGGAACTTTTTCATCTTCTTGCTCCACATACTGGTGGGAATTCACTGAAACAAAATACCCTGGAGGGCTGATTTGAATGTCATTTTCTTAGTGGAATTCTTTCTAAAATGCCCATTTATTAACCACTGAGGACTCTGATGTTTGGACCAACCCAGCAGAGAGCTAAAAAAAAATGTTAGTACAGATGCATAAGTTCATACCTGTTATTTTGAGTTCTGAAAAGCAACTCACAGAAGGAACACTTTGCTACATGAGAAAAGTAATAATAGAAAAAAAGACTAAGTGTTAGTAAAAGTGTTAGTATTTTAATATTACTTGCAGTATTATTTAAAAGACTAAATACTACTATTATTGATCATTACCTGTATCATTTATAAAGGTAGGTAATGATGCAAGATAGTGCCCAGTAAGTATTTGTTAGGCAATCATTTAGAAAGATTGAGGATTTTTTGTTTTGTTTTGTTTTGTTTTTTGAGAAAGAATCTTGCTTTTGTAGTTTAGGCTGGTTCTGAGCTCAGGCTTGAACTCCCAGCAATCCTCCTCCCCCTGACTCTCAAGTGCTGGGATTACAGGCGTGAGCTACCACACCTGGCACTGTGGTGTGTGGTTCTGATAGCTGGCGGGCAAGAGTTCCATGCCCAGCATTGTATGTGGTTACTGGGGATTGAACCCCAGGCCCTTGCACTTGCAAGGCAGGTGCTGGAACCACTGAGCTAAATTGCCTACCCAAGAATGAGGATATTTTAATACTCCTGATTTCCATTTGACTTCTAAAAGTTATCTATATTACTATTTGGTCAGAAGGGAATTTTAACTAGAAGAGACTGTTTCAGCTTGAAACTTTGAACCATTGTTATTAAAACAGGTACTAAACTTGACAGAACAAGGTCTTACCTCCCCATAATTCTTTTCTTTCATTAATGTTATTTTTCAATGCCCTTAATAGACAGAGAATGCCCTAGATATGAAAGTCACTAATATGTATTCATGAAGCAAATATAAGGATCATATTCTGCCAAATTCTCTAACCTTAGCATATCCTTTTCTGAGATTTATATATTTTTTGACCTAAATATGAAGAAATGTCTATTCAACAAAATTTGGGAGAGGAAACGTCCTTCTCTGTGTTATACACTTATATATATTTTATCTATATTTAATTAAATGTTAATCCATACCAAACTAATTGTTACAATACAATAAATCAGATTGGTATTGCAATTAAGGTATTTAGGATTCTAATTCATCTAATTATTGAGTTTAATAAGGTTTTTGATGTCTTGTTGGTTATCAACATGTTGTTTTTGTCTTATGTACAGCTTCTGAATATATGGTATTAATTATTCAAAGCTGAATCTGGAAGAAAATGAAAAAGAGAAACATTGAGGTTATAAACAAAAGTAATAAATGCCTGAAGAGCATAAATTTGTTTAGTTTGGACTGACTGAATTCCAAGTGATTTTGTCTGACAGTAATTCTTCGACCTCTATTAAAATATATATTAGCTTGATTGTATTACCTGGAATTGAAAATCACAATCTCTATCTACTTGGATTGGTTGATATTATATTGAGTTAAAAATTATAATCAATAAAATTTGCCAACTAGATTTTCTTGGTTTTAGATTCGCATCTGATTACTTTGTGTGGTAAGCAATCTGCCCCCTGACAACGTGAACTGAACAAGTGGAGCCCGCTGTTGATTCGTAAGTTCCTGAGTACTTGATGTGAGCTCCTGTGGCATGCTGTCTACTTTCATTACCCTGAGCATCATTATATAGTTTGTATATTGTTATGGATTCAGAATGTGCAAGATGAGTGTCGTATCTCCAGATGAATGCAAAATTATACATTAAACACTGTATCACGCTAATTTCGCCTCTCTGTACCCCATGCACTGTCACTGAAAAACTCAATGTTGAGTTCAAAGAATTATGACAGATACCTTGACTGAGAAAAGGAGTGAGCACGGCACTTTGGGGAAGTAAGTTTATCTATTCTAGTTGCTGCTGTTTAGAAAGTGAACACAAAGTTTATATTTGGGGGTTAAATCCAACTCCAGAGTTGAACTATTTTGAATAGTTTTATTTATGGTGTAACAGAATCCTTAATGGGTTGCTGTTATTACTTATTTATTTATTTATTTATTTTTAAGGTTTTTTGAGACACAGTCTCGCTTTGTGGTTCAGGCTGGCCCTGAGTTCAGCCTCAAATTCACATCACAGCAATCCTCCTGCCTCTGCCTCCCGAGTGCTGGGATTACAGGTGTGAGCCACCACGCCTGGCACTGTGGTATGTGGTACTGGTTGCTGCTGGGGTGAGTCTCCACACCCAGTATGGTATATGGTTACCGGGGATCGAACCCAGTTCCTTGCGCTTGCAAGACAGGCGCCAGAACCACTGAGCTATATCCCTGGCCCATTGCTGTTATTATTTATAACAGAAATACTACTAAATGCATATGTTGTTTTAAGTATGATTTGCTTATTTCAATCACCATTACAACTTTATTCCTTTCATTTTCCAAAACTTGTTCTTTGAAATTGTAGTAGTAAATGAAGAAATAAGACAATCAGGGTAATAATCAGAAGGTTTTTATATCTTGCAGAACTATTTGTACAAATGATAAAACAATTTGGGCTACAATAGTAAAAAGTCAATACTAGTAACATTAGAAAACACAAATAAAACAGTATCAAAATACATGGCCCTAAGAGAATAAACACATTAAATTTGTTTTCAGCTTTAAAAAGTTACTCACTGTTTTACATCTGTCTTTCTGCTTAAGGTGACTTGGATTTGGTTTTCACCAATTTGGAACCATTTGCTGTGCAGAAGCCCAGCATTTGAAACAAAAATAAAAATTTACAAGCTAGCTCTCCCAAAACAAAGACAAAACAATTGCTTAGACCACTATTGTGAGGGCATCAAAATACAGCCCTTTTAAAGCTGCTAATGTCTATATGTGGAATTAAATTATAAAATATTTGAACAAAGAAAGCTATATCTAAAAGAAAGAAAAATTGTGAAGTGCCCTAAACATAAAATATAACATGCTGACTTTATATTCCCCTCTTCCCAATTCTTCCTCCTTCCAATTTACAAAAGATCTAGCCCCTGTTGTGTATCATCTACCTTTTATATTGCCCTTTATTTTATTTAGACTTTGGGTTTCTCATAAAAGAGAAATCTTATGAAATTTAAGCTTTTCAATATGTAGTTTCTTAATCAAGCATGTTCCATGTAACAGATGTTCTTCTATGTGTTGAGTAAAGAAAAGTGGAAGAAGGGAGGGCGGCAAACTCTCTATCATCGTGGAGCTACCTTCGTGTGGGTAACCACTGTCAATAACAAGAAGACAGACATTTACCATATCAGGGAATATAGTAAGTGCTATGGGGGGAAAATAAAGCAGAGAAAACAAAATGGAAAAGGTGGAGAATAGTTTTCAGGATAGTACTTTTCTTAGGTAATAAATAAAGCAAATTTTCACCAGAAAAGTGGTAAGTGAGCAGAGAACTAAAACTATTCTAGAGCATTTTAGCTAATTCTAGACAGGACAGCAAGATCAAAGGTCCTGAGAGGAAGGTGTGCTTGGATGTGTAATAGAAGTGAAAAAGGGGCAGGCCCAAGGGAATCACAAACTAAGCAAGGATGGTAGAAAGACCACTAAAAAGTTTTTTTATTTATAAATGATCTCCAGTTATTTTGACCAGTATTTTAGCCAATGAGTGATATGGTACGCCTTGCTTTTTGAGATTTTTGCTCCAAATGTTATCTTCATCAATGATGAAGTAGAAACTGTGAAAGGACCTAAGCAGTTAAGACACTTATCCACACAGAACGGTGAGAGTCACTTAAATCATTGGATTCTACATATATTTGATAAGATAAAGCAATAGTGCCAAGGTTTTGGATGCAATAAAGGGAGACACAGAGAACTCTAGAAATTTTGGCCTGAAGAGGCAGATCTGTGCAGGTCTGTGGGTGAAATAGTTTGAGATAGGAGGTGAGAGTTAAGAGTTGTGCCTCAGACAAGTGAAATTTGAAACGATTAACAGAAATGCAGCAAAGTGAAGTAGTGAAGTAGCCTGGAACTCTGGAGTTCATTTGGCAGGCCAATATTGGGCTACTTGAGGCTTATCAACTTAAAGTTCATATTTAAAGCCAGGAGATTTCTTAGAATGTATAGGTAGAAAAGAGGAAATACAGGGTGAATATAAGACACTACAGAATAAGAAGAACTCAGCAAAGGAGAACAACAACAACAAGAAAAAATAATAAAGAAAACAAAGTTGGAAGAGTGAAAAAAATCCAGGAAAAAATTTCAAGAAAGGAGGAGTAATCAACCATGTTCAATGTACAAATAAATCAAGAACAGTGAAGTCTCAGATCTCATCACTAGCTTTGGTAATGTGGAAACCAGCAGTGATGTTTATCGGGAAGTGCTTGTAGAATGGTAGAGACAAAAGCATGTGTAAACTGGTCAGAGAAAGAACAGAAATGAAGCAAACAGAAAATACCAATATTGACAATTTTTTCAATAAAATTTTTCTTGTAAACAGAAGTAGAGAAATAGGGTGACAGCTAAAAGAGGATGCAAGGTCAAGGGAATTTATTTTCTCTTTTAAGTTCAGATATATTTTTGCATTTGCATAAATTATATGTTAGAAAGGAGAATTATAAGAGAAAAGGAGAGAGAGATAGCTACTGTAGTGCCCTTACTTGCTGACATGGGGTGAAGTTTTAGAAACATTCTAGTTACTAGTATACTATACCAAATGTCCACAACCTGAAAGAGGAGATTCTAGTTTTGACTTATAATTACAGCCCCTGGTCATCTGGCTTCAAGGGAAATACAGAATGGTAGCAGGATCTGCCAGAGCAAAGCTGCTTATATCATAATATCTAGGAATCAGAGTAAGAAGGAAGGAGCCAGGAAGGAAGTAAAACCTTTCTAGTCTCAATTCCAATGGCACACCTCCTATGAGGTCCTGCTTCCTAACAGAGCATTCAGATCTCAACTTAGTCATGGATTAACTCATGGATGAGAGCAATGCCCTCATGACCTGGTCATTTTCCAAATGCTCCACCTCTGAATACATAAGGCTTCTGAGGAACATTCTGGGTCTAAACCATAATATCCTCTCCTTGTTCCCTGAGAGACTAATGTTCTTTCTTTACACAAAATGCACTTAATCCAAGAATCACCAAAAATTTTAACACTCCACCACTGCTGAAAAGTCAAATTCCAAATGTCCCTCAGAATCAAGGCTAATTAACTATAAACCCATATAAAAATCAGAGATAGTTACATACTGCCAAGATACAGTACAATGGTAGGAGTACACGTTTCCATTCTGAAAGGGAAAAAGAAGGGCACAGAAAGGACTGGAACTAAAGCAACATAAAATCCAGCTGTGTAAACATGATATCCTGGAATTCCATGCCCAGTACTCTTGGCAGGTTGTGGTAAGATGTAAGCTCCAAACGGCTTGGGCATTCTTATCCTTATGATAATGATGGTTGCTGTTCACATGGCCTCTCCTTTACATTAGCTCGCTCACTTCCTGCAGCTTTTCTCAGATGTTCCCCATTTCTGGTTTCTGTGACTACTGAGGTACCCATTGCACTTTCAGCTTTACTCTCATAAGATTATTCACTACCTTCTCATGGGCACATTTACCTTCCAGGTGTTCCTCTAAAATGTGGGTGGAAGCCTCTTTGACCTTACAACTCTTGTATTGTATATACCCATAAAACAAGTGTCATATGAATGATACTCAGGTCTCCCACCAGCTTAAGCAGTAGCTAGGCCCTGATGAATGGTTTCAGAGGAGTCTAAGTACTGGAGCTGAGCACTGTGTACAGGATCCTTGAGAAATAACCCTTTTGGAATAGGGTACCTGGGAGTTCTCTTTTCAAAGCATAATTTTTCACTTTTGTACCCTTGAGCCTCTGAAGTTGTAGCTTGCTGATTCTTGGATGCCTCAAGGCATTTTTCCTATTGTTCTAATACAAAGTACTTAGTTTCTTTTTACTGCTAATCTTTTTCAGATTTGCACCCTCCTTTTCTGATGAAATTGTATCTTTTTTACAATCATTTAACTTGCCTATTTACTCCTGATTTTGACTAAGGATCTTACTGAAAGCAGGCAGCACCTATGCTACAGCTTGAACATTGGACTACCTTGAAATTTTTTCCAATAGATAAATTAGTTGATTATACTTAAGCCAACCACAAAGTCACCGACTCAGTCACCCACAAAGTCTCAAGAAATGAAGAAAAATGTAGACAAATGTACTGACAGAGTGTAACACACAAAGTCTGGAATCCAACTGCCCAAAGAGTCCTAGTTTCTAACTGAAATTTCTTAATCCCAATATTTACTATCTTGTGAGGTCCAACTAGAGTCTCCTATCAAGCTTGACATACAGCATTCTGAGCTTATTTACATGGTATTTCTAAACTCCAATAAATCAGTTCCAAAGGCTTTAGAATCACATGGATAGGTAATCACAGAAGTGAGCACTTCTGGCACCAAAATGTGTCTTAATCTCTTTTTTATTACTGGGACACAATATACAACATCAGGAACTTAAAAGAAGAATGACATATATTGGCTTGTGATTATGGCATCTGACCAACCGCCTGCAAGGGAGAAACAACAAGGTACTAGGACTGGATTGGAGAAATCTGCCCATGTCATGGTGGCCGGGAAGCAGAGAGATAAGGCTGGGGATGAGGAAGAAGAGAAACTCTTCCAGGTTACACACCCAGGGATGACCCACTTCAACTCGGCTCCCACCTTCTAAGAGCAGATTGAACTTCAAACTCATCCAGATAAGTGCAGTCCTGTGGGATCCAATCAGGTTGCAAAAGTTCTACCTTTGAATGTGGGAGGCCTTTGGGGGCCATTCTAGATCTAAACAATCACCAATGAGTTTCCATAAACACATAGAGAGGCTGGTCTGAAATAGAACAGGCTAACATTTGTCCATAGCAGGGAAAATAGGGCAAAATTGGGGAGCTAGATGTAGAAGATTTCTAGGTATATGCTGGGGATTGTTGGAAATTGAGCTTTTATTTTCTGATTGCTTCTTATGGTTATAGCTGAGTGAAGGATGACAATTCCATAGATGATGTAATGTAGTGATATGGGTTTATTGGAAGAGAGGAGTCTAGCAGTTAGTGCATATGTGCTTGGTTTGTGTTCAGCGTGGGGAAGCGAAGGTGGCCAGTTGACCAAGTACTGTACATCAGGTGGGCAGTACACTCTAACACCTCGTAGAAAGAAAGTGAGGGACACTTGGGAGTGAGAATAGCTTAAAGGTCATGATGATGTGAGACAGTGGGAAAGAAGAAGTTTGGGGAAAATGTAGAAGATCATATGAATTTGAAAGACATCTGAAAGTCAGCATTGTTAGAATTTATCAGTACATGGAATATTAAGGATAAATATGTGAGGAAGGAACAGGCTACAGCTGATAGCCTTGTGTCTAGTGTGAGGAAGTGGATTTATGTTGGTGATTACATCAAATTCTAATTCGATACAAATTCTATGAATTCATAGAATCACAAATTCTATGCAAATTCAATTTGTGCATTTAAATATAACAAATGCTTCACTTCCCTAAGAAGCCACTTAGTGCTCTCCCATCCTACACTGATCTCTCTCTTTTTTAAATATAACCAAAGCTGACACTATTCACTGACAGTCCTCTGACAATTAAGCAACAATATTCCTATTTTTCAAAATGTATTATCTCATTAATTTCTAGAACAATTCTACTAGTAAGTTTTATTGTTCTTTTTCTGCATAAAAAATAGAGGCTCAGTATAGATCTTTTAACATGTTTTCCAATGCTCAATTAATAGAAGAAAAGTAGCTGAAGAATAGTTTCTGAAAATGCATTTAAGTATGTTGTATATTGTATCAAGTGTTATAGTTTTCAATGGTGAAATTAAGATCTTTCAATTCTTCAGTCCTTTAGTATTTTAAACATATGAAGGAAGTCAATTTCAACATGAATTGAAAAAAATCTATAGATGTTAGCACGACTTGAACTTTTGTGTGTGTGTGTGGTATATGGTACTGCGGATCCAACTTGGGACTTTATAGTTGCAATCAGGCATTGGAACCACGGAGCTAAATCCCCAGCCTCTATGACTTGAAACTTCAGATGGGCTGATAATTTTTACTGGCCAAATTTAGAGACAAAAGGCAAAAGCACTCCCTTGGGCTGATATAGTAACAGTAGTGGAGAGGCATTTTACAAGAGCTGAAGGTAGTCCATATGTTGAATCTTATCACTTTATACCTAGGAACTAGAGTACAAAGGGTAAAGTGACTAGGCCTACGTCACCCTGGTGTAACACCAGGTCTACACTCAGGGGGAAAGTATAGAACACATTTTACTGATATAGAATTTTATCTCCCACTACCAAAATGATACTTCTCAGTAATCTTCATTTCAGCTCATGCATGCTGGAAGTAGCATTAGCTTTGGGGGAAAATATAACGTGAAAGAGACATAAGACATCAAGTTTTAATGTAAGAAGATAAACAATTTAAAAATTACTCCTAAATACAGCTAGTCTGCAGTTAGAATTGTATAGAGAATTCTAAGGAAGCACAATGATTGGAAAGAGTACAAGGATGAGGAGTTCAACTTTTGTTCATGAAGTCCAAATGTTATTCTCAAATACATTGATACTGGACACTGGATTACAAAGAAGGACCTAAGATATGGGGCCAATCCGCATACCAGGAAGAGTGCTTCAATTTTTGCTATGATTTCATAGTTCTGCTTTATTTTCATACATATTTCCTAAGCAGAATATGTCTTACACTTCTAAGAAAATAGGAGTATAATTTATGTTGAAGAGCATACATGTTGGAATGCATAATTCCTACTCCTAATATCAAAAATGAAAGAGATCTGATTTAGAGTAAGCCATAAACAAATGATTTCAAAATAGACAAAGGTCAGAACAGCCGAACAGCCAAACAGCTAACACAGCTGTTGCTTTTGAGAAATCTCAGGGTGACATTCATCTCACTGTCTGGGCTTTCAGCTCTGCACATCACAAGTTAGGAAGGAGCGTTTTTAAAGCCTGTTGTGATTGTATTAATCTTAGTTGGTTGACCAAGTCCTCCCCCTCTACCTTCTCCCACCATCAAAATCCACTCTCAGATTAATGCAGTCAACGAAGAAGAAATTACCTCTCTTAAATTTCATGAATGAAAATTCCCTAATTTTGTGGAAAAAGAATTTATAGAACCTGGAAGTGTGAATTTGTAATAGTGTGCCAAAGAACACTAGAGCAAGAACAGAAGTAGACCCCTCTCAATTACTTCCTTCACTTCAACACAATTTCAGCTAGTCTGTAATTCTCCAGGGGGCACAAGGAAGCATTGTCCCAAGAGAGATCTTGAATTAGTGTATGGAAACAGCAAGAAAACAAGATACAATCACCACAGCAAGATTAGTCCTCCATGCAGCGTGCATTCATTGGCACATTCATTTATTCAACAATTATTTGTCAGCACTGCTACACAAGGCACTGAAGGACAGAAAGTTAGAAAAGGCGTAGCAAGGTGCTCAGCCTCAGGTGACAGAGGCAAATAAGGCAAAGCTTCATGCTTTACCAAGTCGCAGAAAACACCTTGCCTGTATGTTTGATCAAAATTTTTACTTCAGCAGAGATAAGACGTGTGTGTGTTTCCTGGAGGCCACAATTCTCAGGGAAATTTCGTAGGTGCACAAAGCGAATGGCAGCTGCACTGCGGCTTTGCCTCAGCCTCTGCTGATCGCAAACGGGGCCAAACGTACAGGTCAAATGGAAATGAAATGAAAAGCAAGTGGCTCAAAGATGCCTTAGACGAGTGTAAACAGAGGAACTTGAGAAACTGGAAGTGTAAATGAGGTTCAAAACGTAGAGTAAGTACTGTGAAAAAGGAAGAAAAATCTTCAACAGGAAGTGCAATGCGGGGAGGTGTGGGGGAAAGCAAACAAGGGAAAGAAAACATGTGAAGGTAAAAAGAAAAAAATGAAACAGAGCTTATGTATATGGGGGTGGAGGGGTTGAAGGAGGCTGCAGAATGCAAAAAATTAGAATCAAGATATGTCACATACAGGTACAAATTCTCACTGATGAATACGATCATAATATATACTTAAAGTGCACCAATAAACTCAGTTTAAAAAATAAAGCAAGAGAAACTTGGTATCAGCTGAACAGATGCAAAATAATTTCTGTTTTTAACTATGCTGGTGTATGAAGAAATTAGAATAAGGAGCTGTGTTCAAGAATTCTCCCTAGAGGATAGGGGTGATACCAGGTAGAAGTCCAAGGGGCACTTATGAAGAATAACAGCCAAATCCTTATCAAGTCTTTTAACTTCCTAGGAAAGCCTAGGCAGTGCTGATTGTCATAAGACTGCGAAGGATGTTCCTCTGTAGCTAACTGGCTTAATCCACTGGAAGTTTGGAGTGGCTTCTTGAAGGAAGCCAACTCTATAATGAACGGGTCCTTCAACCTCCAGAGAGGAAAAATGGCGGGTGTGTGTTCGCTCCTGGTAAATTGTGTGGGAGTTAAGACGATCAACTGGCTACAGAAATGTGCAACAGGCTGGGGAAAAGATCGGTGGTACTGGGGGCTGTTAGGAATTCTGAAAATCAGACAGGAGCACGTGCATATTTGTCAGAAAAAAAGGAAAAGCAATGACACGGATTTATTTAATCAAAGTGTAAGACAGACCTGGGACTAGAGGTTAATCTCCTGCCATCTACTGACATTATCAAATACAGGATAGTTTAGTATTAGCTTGCAATTCTTTGGAATGTTTCAACAAATTATGATACGAAAAGCCCGAAGAGAAATCGTGAAATGTGTTTTTGTTGTTGTTGTTGTTTAAAAAAAGATTTGGAATCTCAGAATATTTAATCAATATGTGTTTGGGTCACAATTGATTATATTATAGTTCCCTTTCATTTTAAAAATACGGTTTCCACAAATTTATATCCAAACGCCGAATTCTTGTATAGTGAAACATAAAAATGAACATTAAAAATGGATTTTTTCCCCTTAAAATTAAGAAAGGCAAGTGCCGTAAGCACAACTTTCAAATACATCTTTCCCACAGGGACTATCTGGGATTGCCTCAGGTTATAAGGCTTGTCGGGAGACAAGAAATGCTAAGTGGGAAGCTACACCGTACAAGACTTGGGGAAAAAAGTTTGAACTTGCCGTGTTAAGGCTAATTACCACAGATGAAAAGAGCTGGATAATTTAGAGTAGTCCTCAGCTCTTTCACTCCGCTAAGCAGCGGTCCCCAAAGTACTAATATCTTTTCTCCTACATTCTGAGAGCGCTTCGCATTCACTGTTCATTCACACTTCTAAAAGGCTGACTTCCTGATAACACGTATCTTGAAAATCAGCACAGACCTCAGAGGTGTACGTCTGCTTATTTTAAAGGCTGGAGAAACCTTTTTGAAAGGAGAGGAAGGAAAAAAGGACGGAAGAAGGGAGGGAATATACGATCATGCACTCCCACAACAAAGGCAATACCGAGTATGAATTTCACCTCCTTTATCAGGATTGGGTGCACAGCAATTTATGCAGCATTTATGCTTCACAACGAAGATATCTCTTTGCCACTGGATCCTCTAATAGGCTGTTTTTTCAATTCGGACATCACTACAGTGATTCTTCTAATTACAGTAATTCATAGTTTTAAATAAAGCACCAGTGAAAAATTGTTTTATCTCTGTCCGCTACTAACAGATGGTAACTGACAGATTACAGACCACATTGTATGTGTGAACTTCTTCCCTGCTTTGGGGGCGGGGTGTGAAGGTTTATCATTTTTTTTTTTTTGCCCTTTTTTTTTTTAACAGAAGGTAAATACACTCAAGAAATATGCACACTATTTCCGCTAGTCAACATAAGTGATTTTTAAATATCTTCTAATTCAATTACATATTCCTCAATTCCCAGCAGCTACCTTCAGCTCTTAAAATTTACTATGTAACCATCATGTTGTTTGGAACCAGACTGAAATTCTACTTTGATCAAAGCATTCTCTTGCCCCCAAACCTTTAATGACACAAGTTGTTAAATAAAATCTAAATTTCTCACTTTGGCATCAGTCTCCAACCTACTTTTATAGATTTTATTTCCTTAACCATAAATCAAAACTCTACTCTAGCCAACTGGTCTACTACTAGTCTACTAGACATATCTCTGTCTTTTAAAGTAAAATTGCTTTTCTATTACCATCTCTTCTGTGGACTGGCCTAATTACCCTTTTCTCTTACACAAACACTCTGTATTGACCTCCCTAACTGATCTGCGTTGAGCCCTTCCAGGATACCTTCATGCACCCTCAATTTTCCGGAAACAGTCAGATGCCATGTGGCTCACTGTTTTTCTACATTCTCATATAAGAGAAACCATGTGATAGTTAAGCTTGTGTGTGTCTGATTTATTCACTTAGTATTATGGTTTCAAGGTACCTCCTTTTTCCTACAAATGACTCATTTATCTTTCTTTATGACAAAGTAGTGCTTCATTGTACATAAAAACCACATTTTGTTTTCTTTTTTAAAAAAATAAATTAAATTTATTAGTACATTTTAGGTATATATTATCACATTCATCACTGAGAACTTGTACCTATACACAAAATCTTGATTCTTATTTTTTCCCATTCTCCTATCCTCCCACAACTCCCACCTCTATATGGATAAGTTTTGCTTCCATTATTTCCTTTTCATCATCAAGTTTTTTCTTTCCCTTCTTTGCTTTCCTCTCCACCCAGTTTCCCCTTCTCTTTAAACATTTTTTTCCTATTTCAGAATAAATATTATACATTCTGGACTTCATTTACACCTTCAGTTTCTCACATGCTAGAGAGAAACAATATGGTGTTTACACAGTGTCTTAATTACTTCACTTGTGAGTATGGTCAATGTGGAAATTTCTTGAAAAACTACATCAGAGGTTCCATTTGACCCTTATATTCCCCTGATGGGTATATTCCCAAAAGAATTAAAAGCAACATACGGCAGTGACATAGATCCACCCATGTGTATAGCAACACAGTTTGTAATAGCTAAATCTTGGAAACAGTCCAAATACCAATCAGAAACTGGATAAATAAGATTTTTTAATGGAGTATTACTCAGCAAAAAAGAATAATTTATAACTAACTGGATGCACTTTGAGGCCATAAGTGAAATAAAAAAGACACAGATGTGGTAGACTGATTTCTTAGGATCTTGAAACATCTACATTTTGATAGTAATACTGCCTGGTAATGATAGTGGTAGTTCAGAAAGTATAGGTGAATGGATGTCAAAACAGGAACACTCTGTTCTTGGATTCTCAGACATAAGGTATCTGGAGAAAAATGATTAATAATGATGCTGCTGATCACTTCAAGAGTCTGCTTATTGACCCGGCCTTTGCCCTGCTAGGTATACACAAAAGAATTAAAAGACTCATATCACAGTCACATATGTGCACCCATGCTTATACTAGCTCAGTTTGTGATTGCTACATCACAAATGTCCATCATCCGACATGACAAATGTCCATCAACTGGAGACTGGATAAAAAAAGCTGTGGTTCTTCTACAGAACGGAATATTACTCTCCATAAAAAAGGGTAAGTTTGAATCATTTATACTTAAATGGACATTCCTTGAGGATATCCTCATAAGTGAAATAAATAGGTGAAATAGTGAAATAGATAGGTACATATCGCATCATTTCTCTGATATGAGAAAATAAAGATGTAAATGAGTTCTAGAATTGTATGTTATATATTGTGAAATAGAAAATGCTCAAAGTGAAATAGGGTGAAGGGGGAAAAATAATGAGATTATAACAAAAAGAAAGGAAACAAATTGTATGTATATAGGGGGGTGGTAGGGTGGGTAGGGCTATGGGGAAAAAATGAGAATTAAGTTGTGTCTTATACTGGTACAAATTCCCATTGTGAAGTGCAATTATGATGTATATATGTCATGTACCAATAAAGATTTCAATAAAAATAAAAGCCAGTGGCAAATTCTTCAATGGGGAATGATTCCACCTGTACTTAACTTCATCTTATTGCTAATGCTGCAACTGAACATGCTGTGAAAGCTAATGTTGACACTGCAGCTGCTGTTGGAGGCAGGACAAACCCTCCTCCTTGTAGAAGGAAATCAGAATAAAATGGAGACCCTATTATCTCCACGTATAGCTTTTGAGATGGGTGTGACAAGCAGCTCCAAAACAGCTCTGAAAAGTAGCCAGTGACAGGAGGATCATCTTCTTTTATCTCACAAACCCCTTTCTACTCTACAGCAGCAGAAATTATTTGTCAGGGCCAAATGGAGTAGGGTATCTGGAAAACTGGGAAGGCCAGAGAGCTCGCTGATTTTTATACGATCCCATCACAGAAAACTACTATTGTGAGAGAGCCGAATGTGTGTTTTCACTTTTCAGTTGCTGTTTGCTATCATGAGGCCATGGCCAAAATTTTAATTTTCAGTCTGCTTCTTGTGTATTTGCATGCCTTTTTAGACAATCTATAATTTGCATTCAAAAGGAGAGAATGAAGTGTTTGCATAATCATAGTTCTGTGGTGTCCCTCTCACCTAGCTCGGTATTTATAGCAAGTTTCCAACCTCAGTCGTGAAATGCCATTATTCTAGAGTTTGAATCAACAGAATTATAATTAAAATAACAGAACATTGAATTATATTTCTGACTCAAAATATAAAGAAATCTATAAAGACTTTCAGGCTCATTTGAAGAAGAAAATATAGAGCTAATGAAAAGAAATCGATCTTCAAAATATGTATGGAAGTTACAGTGCACACATCTTCACATGTTTAATTGGAATTTGAATGAAGCAAATAGCAAAACTAAGATGTTATTTTGTGTGGATAAACATATCATAGGGTAAAATATGAACTATTCATTACTTGCAGACTAACATTATTTTGGAGGATAAATATGGTGTAGAGCTTAAAGCAACCTCAAAGTGAGTTTTAAATGGTTTCATGTGCTGTTTCTGATGAACATATTTGCTACTTTGATCCAATGGACACTTTATTGTGAGTCAGCTAGTGATGCAGAAAGTAACAACTAGAGGTTTTAAAACTTGAGACTGCTTTGGAGCTCTGGGTGAATAAAACATTGACTAGAAAGATGTGGCAATTTTTTAAAGAGAAAGATGGAAAGGATGAAGAAAGGAAAGGGAGTAGGAAAAGCAAAGAGGATGGAAACCAGAACAAAAACACTAATACAAATTGTTGGTCTTCTTAAGAAGTGTTGCTCACCATTTTAATAGTTTTCTGATTTTCACTCAGCCATTTAAATAAATATTAAAAGAGCACATTTCTCAGTCAGCTTTTCTTTCTTATCCTGACTATCAATAGAATCTGGTAACTTCATTACAAATCTGATTGATTTTTAGGACTCTTTTCAAGTATTACCTTAGTTTGTTTTCCTTTTTCCTTTTGGGATTTTCAGATGAAACATGTTGTATTCTCTGTAGTCCTCCTATTTTTTTTTCTCTAAAGATTAAAATAATAACAAGAAAAACTACAAAATGTGTTAATTTTTCTTGTTTGAAGACAACACAGTATCAGACAAGTTTGTTCCTTCATTGACTGTGCATGTTAAAAGGTGCTCACTGTAGAGAATCTCAACTCAGCTTCCAGGTGAAAGACATTTGTACCTAGAAGAATTGACCCTGAGTTCAAATCTTCTTCTGTAACCTGAATGTTTATGAACTCAAGTGAGTTATTCAACTTCTGTGATTTAATCTCATCATTTGAAAAATAAGAAAATAATAGTAGCCTCCTTAAATAGATATTATGTGAAAAAATAAACATGTAGAAGAGTGATTTCCATCTTGGCATTTGCCGTTACTGCAAACTGCATCCTGTTTTGCATACCCCTAAAAAAGACCAAAGGCAAGATTCCATTTTTCTCTTTTTTTTCAACAACGTGATATACTGAATCTATTATGGTTGCATTCTCTTTTATTTTTTTCTTAGTAATTTTGTCTGTGTAAAACAACATCTTTAAGTTTATAGATGAGTCTGCACTACTTTAATATAGGTAAATTTTTTTACTAATATCATGTGGATTTGTTTCATTTCAGTATCTATTAAAGTGATATACTAACTTCTTAGTGCCACTAAAATACTTAAAAATAATACTGGGCAAAACATTACATAAAAGAACATATAATCCCCCAAAGAGCATTCAACTTAATGAAATTCATCCCATAAACCCAAATGGAGATGATCCTATCAGCACAGGGAGATACAGCCAATGCCCTGGTAGGATTAGGGATTAACCTGAGATTGTTTTATATGCTGTAACATTTTAATGGGAAAGGAAGTCCTGTTATCATTGTTATAATGTTATCATCATTAATCCTGTTATATATCATGTCCTAAATAATAAAATAATCTTGAAATAAAGAGGGTTGGGCCGGGGATTTAGCTCAGTGGTTCTGGTGCCTGTCTTGCAAGCACAAGGGCCCAGGTTCGATCCCCGGTAACCACATACAATACTGGGCATGGAGACACACCCAGCAGCAATCAGCACCACATACCACAGTGCCGAGTGTGGTGGCTCACGCCTGTAATCCCTGCACTTGGGAGGCAGAGGCAGGAGGATTGCTGTGATGTGAGTTTGAGGCTGAGCTCAGGGCCAGCCTGAACTACAAAGCGAGACCCTGTCTCAAAACACCTAAAAAAAAAAGAAATAAAGAGGGTTATCTGGGTCCTTCTAAACCAGAAGCTACTGAAATAGAATAGAAGCATAAGAAGAGATGTTGGATTACTAAAGTGGAAAAGTAAGGGACTTTCTCACTGCTGAGGTTATAGGGAAAATAAGATAATTTGGTTGTGGAAAAATTCCAACCTATTGCAACTATAGTTTTATTCTCTTTCTTCTTTTGGCAAAATATTTGTTTCTTTATCTGCTCCACATCTCCATTGTTCACATGAGGAAAGGGTTCTCTCAGGCAGGTCCCTGCAAAGAGGCCCTTATCTCCACCCATGCTGCCCAACCCTCAAACCAGGTCTATATTCAGGGATCAAATTGGCTGTGCAAAATCAAGCTGATATTCTTGGATGTATTGACAATCAAGTTCAAATGAAGTTACTAAAAACTGTTGTATAACAATTCAGTTTCTTTAGTAAGCTATACTCAATCATACTAACAGGCTTTGTTCCTTCCATTCTCTTAATGACAGATTTTCTATTTTTAAAGACCAGACCAAGAAACCACGGTACAATGTTATAGACAGGAAATCTTCTTTATTTCCTTATGTATACTTAACACAAGATAAACATGTGGAATTGGCACACGTCAAAATATAGAATCTCAAATATTTCTTGAGATCTAGTTCTTCTCTATAGACAATTGACCAAATTTGTTGCTATGATCTGGATCTTAAACGTTCCTTAAAATAATGTATTGAAATCATTATCACCCACTGAGAGTGTAGATGGGGGGCAGAGGAATCTTTAGGGGAACCTTGTGAAAGGAAGCTATATAACTAAGAGTGTGCTCTTGAAGGAGTGCATGGCCTCCTGGCTCCTTTCTCTGTGTCCTGGTCACCATGAGTTGGACAGCTCCATTCCGCCATGTTGCCTCCCTCACCACAGGCTCCAGCCAAGCCAACAGGTCAAGTAATTAAGGGAACCAAATAAAACCCATGAAACAAAGAGCCAACATGAACTTTTCCTTTTTCAAGCTGATTTCTTCAGGTATTTTGTCACTTGATGGAATGCTGACTAATAGTGGATTTTGAAGGTGTCCTCACAAAGATTTCCTAAGATATTTTCTACATTTATTGTTATAAAGTATGGCCCAAGTTTTTTCCTAAACCTGGCCATTCAATCTACGCAATTATATGATATTAGTTAATATCATATAAACTCTTTTAAAATAGCATATAATCTCTTTTCTCAGTGCTGAGGTTATAGGGAAAATAAGATAATTTGGTTGTGGAAAATTCCAACCTATTGCAACTATAGTTTTATTCTCTTTCTTGTTTTGGCAAAATATTTGTTTCCTTGTCTACTCCACATCTCCATTGTTAACATGAGGAAAGCATATATAAATAGCATACAATCTCTTTTAAAATTAAGATATTTTTAAAAAGCAGATTCACCTAATGTAGCTGGGGAAAAGATCTCTAGCATGTGGCTAAGGAAGGAAAAAAGAAGTTAGACATTTAGACTAGAAAGAAAATTCTCCATATATTTCATAGGGGCAGAAATATTTCATGTCAAATCTGTCAGCAAAGGAAGTCAGTTTACTTTAAGCAGTGAAGAAAATAAGCTTGGACACTTTAACTGTCATAGAAAAGGCCTGAAGGACAGATGATTAGTTCAGTGAGAACATGACAGTAATTGGACAGAAGTCATTCTTTGGATTAAATCTTTCATTTGTACTCTGGTTTCTGCAGGGTAGAAGCCAAATCAACGGCCTTACAAAGCCCTTCCGATGGCTTCCTTGGCCCCGCCTTCCTCTCCTGCCTCCTGTCCTCTCTTCCTTTTCCAGGTTTGAGAGGAATCTTGAGCAAAGTTTACTTGGCAGCTGCCTGTGAATGCATTTCTCTGTGCCTGGCCAGCTTCTCTCAACACTTTCTTTCTCAGAACTCCTCTCAGTTTCCCCTGGAGATGAGCCTGTGACCTCTCAGAGGCACCATAGTTTAGCTTCAGGTACTGGGAACGTCCATTGCTTGCCCTCCATGGGTTTTCTCACAAAACCCTGTGTTCTCTTTTACAAAAACAAAACAGAACAGAACCAAAACAGGGTTTGGAATCTAGCTAGCATTCAATGACTGAATAAATACATTTACTTTTGAATGGAGTCAAGTTAGCAAGTTGGAATGAGTCTAGTTAACAAGCTGTAGTTTTAGAAAATACCCAATTCTCTTGACTTTGATTATCATCTTCTGAGAAATATCTGGTTACAGGAGGAAACTGATAAAAGGAGGGTGGAACCTCCTGGTCATAAAGGGAAAAGGGAAGTAAACTAAATTATGAGTTGGAAATAGGAATGAATCAATAATGTCATTTTCCTCTTGAAAGGACAGGCATCTTTAGCTATCAAATAACTATAGCCTTGAGACATGACTAAAAATTAATGAAAAGATTTCAGTAAATAACACATGAAAGTCAGTATCAACTTAATGTTACATGATTATAGATACATTTAATAGGCTATTTTTATAAAAAACTACAACTATAGTTTACACACAATCCAATGAATTCCTAAACACAAATTTTAATTATCTCAAAATTTATATTTTTAATAGTGTAATAATAATGCAAATTTTTACCTTAATAGAAAAAAAATTTGTAAAAGATATAGTATATGAAAAGGTCAATAAAGAAGATGTCAAGAATGCTCTGATGAACTGGGTTCATTTCTTCGCATTCCAGGTTACTCTTAAATGTGCTGAGTTTTTAAACCACAGTAAAGTTGTTTTATAGGCAACTTTATTCTTACAATAGTCTCAGCTCAGCTTCTCGAGACAATAGTGTGTCAGAATTAAAAAATGTGGAGGGTAACTATTGAAAAACTTGAATTACTAAAATTTTTTTTTTTTTTGATTTGAACTAAAGACAATAGGAAAGTTGGACAGAAAGAAAGATGGTTAAAGAATTAATTACTGTCTAGTTTCAGTTTTCAAGTCACACTGGAAAAGAATTTAATCAAAAGATCTTAAGTATGTCTTCAGCTCAGATGAGGTATGTTCTTTTATTTCTGGTCTCTATAGCACTGTAGAAAACCAACCAACTCAGAAACAACTACCCTATTCCAATGCCTAAGCTTTAGACTGCTTCTCCTTCAAGCAATTAATATATCTTTATGGTAGAAAACTCTTTGCCATAGGGCACATTATATAATAATGACTGAATATATGATTATGATGTATAATAACCTTGTATTTTAAATTCATAAAAAAGATTTTGTGTCTGTAGCAAGTGTACCACCTGACTTCTCAAGGTGGAAGGGCAAGATGATTATTAACACATAAGGTGAAGTTTTATTTTATTTTCATTACTTAACTATTTTGGTTATTTTTTCTCACTTATTATTTTTTTAAATGATGATTTAGTTTTAGTCAATAATAGTAAAAGTTGACATATTTTCACTGCTGTATTTAAAAGCATATTCTGTTATTCTTACAGTTGTGTATGACTGAATAGTGGAACTAAATAATAAGGTTAAAATAGTAGACAACAGAAACATTCTTCAGTCTTTCTCTTCTGGCCAACCATATAATAATTTTGGCAAGAATGTATGAAGCTCTTTTGTCCTAAAACTATTCCTCTAATATAGCCATAAGCATTCAACGTCACAGATAATACACAGTCATGTTGATACACAATATATTTTTGTACCCCCAAATGGAGAGATTAGTCTAGCTGTTCACCAAACAAAAAGCCGTTCTACTTTTAGTTCTTAACTCATTTGTTTTTTCAAAAGTACTCTTCTATTTAAATTTGTTACAATCTCCCATTGCAACGAAATCCTATTATCATAAATCCTTTCCTACCACGGGCTGTCACCTCTTGCGGATGGCAGAGAATGCATGCTCTTATGCATTGCACAGCCCCAAGAAGTTTCCACTGTGAGACAACCACCTCACCAGGCTGCATGTGAATGCTTCGGAAGGAGCCAGGGGCCTTGAGTCCCACTGGGAGGGCAAACGCAAACCGCTGTAGCATCAGTCATCATCATGCGCCTGCCACCAGGAAGTTTGCACAGGCAAGAGGTAAAATGACAACAAAGTCACAGGGTTCATTATTTTAGCTCACTGGGTTCGGAGCAAATATTGGGAAGTGCTTATTCCCCTCAAATTTTACAATCCAAGTGATATACTG
Source organism: Petromus typicus (assembly GCA_004026965.1). NCBI lineage: Eukaryota > Metazoa > Chordata > Mammalia > Rodentia > Petromuridae > Petromus > Petromus typicus. The sequence continues at coordinate 109,133 of PVIR01001053.1, read as the reverse complement.
GGTTTTCCAATTGTATGGTTTGTATTAACTCAATTTTACCATCGATTGTTTCTCCTGATGTTAAGCAAACCTGATGGCTACTGTAGCCACCACGGTAGGTGTTTATTTAAAGAACACATTTTCCACAGCCCGTTCTCCATTTTACAGCTTTACTGGCACATTCTCATGTCAACCGAGTCCCCTGGGCTTTTAAAAGTGATGAATCCTAAAAGATGTTTTCCCCACAGAAACCACAAGGTAAATGTAACAAGTAATCAATCTTCTGAGCAGCAATCAGGCAACCACTTAACGAACACACGACACAAACACAATAATTAATCTGAGCATTGTCCCGAATAGTAATTAATCTAATTGGCTCCAAGTGATATGTTTCTCATTGTACACTATTTTGCTTTATAGTTTTCATAGCGAAAGGTGTCACAGACAGTACAAATGTGTTAACCAATTTAAAAGAATCCTAATTTCAAGGGACACAAATGTGTGACATAAATGTTCATGTAGTGTGGGATGTTCATTCCTTTGTTTGCAGAGAGGAACAACACACATCAATGTCAGAGAAAAACAAAAAAAGGACAAATACTTTGAAGTAAAAGAGGAAGTAGGAGCTGCCACTGCAGATGAGACAATTAGAATATGATCTAGGCCAATAATTTCCTTCCAGGAGAAGGCGAGTGAACGTAATTATAAATGCCCCAATGAAAGTGAGCTGAAAAGAAGAATCAAAAGAGGCCTCTTCCCTAAGATGTGTGATACACAAGTTGAATAGAAGAGCTAGTAGACTTTTAGGAAGAAATGGGTTATGGAAGAGCTACTTCTGATAGTTAAGAATAATTCCTGCTTAGGAGTTATTTCTGTTTTTGTGGTATGAATTTAATAACTTTAAATGTTATCAGTGAACTCCTATCATTGAACTTTACTTTATGTCACAGAGACCAAAGCTTTATTGCAAGGTTGCTATAGCCAACAAGTAAAAATGAGTTACCAGGTCGCACTTAGAGCTGAAATGTGGCTCTGGAGTGTAATATACAATGACATTCGGTCTCAATTTCGGTCGGACCCTATTGAGTAACAGGCATTTTCTCTAGACTGTTTTTAAACCATAGAAACTGAGTGAGAAGACTGTCAGGCTTTTAGGCTTGTTTTGGAAAATATCCATGAAATTGAGATTGTGGGTTTCAAAGTGCTTGGTGATACAAAGTTTTCCTTGGCATCTTTCAATTGCTGGGTGAGCAAAAGGAGTAAGGAGGAAGATTCTAGAGACAAAGTCTGATCTTTTCTTACAGCAAGCATGACAGGCAAATGCCTGCTCACTGTGTGTCTGCACTGTGCTTAGGTCGTATTTTTCATCTGTAGGCTGATTGGGCGCAAGTCTAAGTGGTCACACTGGTATTACGGAATGCTACCTCTTTAACCAGAGCGAACAGAATTAGGACTGGATACATCAGCCGAGGATAAAGCCATTGTCTGATCAGAGTCCGAAAAATACTCTCTTCTAGAAATTTGGAATTCTGTCATCAATAGACTGGTTATGGAGCACTCTAAAGTCCACACAGGAATCAGCATTTTAGAAACAAATAACAAAAGTAAAACAAAACAGAAACCATGTGAAAGAAGATTTTGGAGAAACAGCAAAACTGAGCAGAGAGAGATGATCTGTGGAGATGGTAAAGGTAAGGGCCCGAGAGCAGACCAAAAGAACACGAGGTGGCGCAGACCTGGAAGAAGTGTTAACCTAGCCTCAGACAAGCCTGTATGGAGCCCAGCTGCCTGCAGTCTCTTGTTTGTGTGTGGTTGGCACGATCACACAACTTGTTCACGTCCTACTTACCTGCACTGGTTTCTATGACTTTCAGTACAGCAAAGCATAGAATAGTTTTCTGTTTGAAAAAGCTGGGAACAGGCATACAATGATTAGGTGACAACTTAGGTAAGAGGTCTCAAAAGAAGAAATTTTCATGGAGCACCTGAAAAAATTCCATATTGAAGGGGCTGTCAGTGATGATGTTAATTTGGATTGAGGAAAAGTCATCAAAATAGCATTTAAAGAAATGCTCACTGCTGGAGACTGGATTTTCTATGTTTCCCAAAGGCCTATATGTTAAAGGATTAGGGCGCAGGTTGCAGGACTGTCGGGAACTGTGGACAACTTACTTGGACGTAAGACTTACTTACTGGGATTTACTTTCTTGGACTTGAGGATATCTGCCCTGCCCTGCAGAATCAACTACTGGGATTATTTCAGATATCTGCCCCACCGTGTGGGATCTTAAACTATAAGGATTACTGCACTAGGATTATTGACCTTGGGACTTACTGGAACTTACTAGGATTTTAGGATGCCTACCCTGCCTTATGTAATCTTCAACTACAGGGATTATTGTGACTTCCCTATTCTATGCATGCTAGGATTATGGGTTGAAGACTTGGTACCAAATAAAGGTGCAGCTGAGCTCAGGTTATGGGTTCTTCTGTTCCACTTCTGCTGCTGCCTTTGGCTGCCGCTGCTCAGAGTAGCAAGAGTCAAGCCCGGGCTCAGCCTTTTTCCTCAAGGTTCTGACTTTGTTGTTTGTTGGTTGTTAGTCCTTTAATTGTGGGATGATTGAAGGATTGGAGTTCACCAGAAGGGTTCTGCCTGCATCCTCTTCCCCGGACTCTCACACAGGACTACCAGAATATGGGGAAAACATGAGGAGATAAGTCTGTGAGAGGAAGTTAGTCACTGGACCATGCCCTTGGACGGAGCAGAAGGACCCTGCCCTGGCTGCATCTGTTTCCCAGTCACCAGGAAGAGCTGCTCTTGTGCCATGTGTTTCTGCCGTCATAGTTTATACAACCACAGACCTAGAGCAACAGGGTCATGTAACCTGGACTGAAGTCTCTGAGGCCATGAGAGAAAAACAAAAGAGCCTAAATATTTCTTCCTTTGAAGATTGTTTGTTGTTATCTCAGTTACTTTATTATAGCCACAGAAAGCTGACTCACACACTTCTGATAAGCTGAGCAGTCCTGGAGTCCTTTAAATAAGTTTTTGTGGTGCTTGGGGATTAAACTCAAAGCTTTCATCCTATATTACAGCTCTCCTTTAAAAAAAAAATCCTCACCCTTTTCTTTCTTGTTTATTCCCAAAATAAATTTGCTACCCTCTTGCTTCAACCTCCCAGAGTGCTGGCACTATAGGAATGCATAACCATGACTAGCTAAATATGTATAATGCTGTCTTCAGTATTCGGCATGTAAACTCTGCTTTGAGGAGCTTACATGCGGTGGGTACAGCAAGGATGGAGAAAGTATCACCCGTGTTCAAGTAACAGTTCAAATGCAAAGAAAGTGGGTGTTCATGGACAAACTCAGGGGAAAACTGGACAGGGTCATCCAAATAAAGGGCTCTGAGTGTCAAGCTGAACATCTGGCCACCTAGGACCACTCTGAGCAGCAGTGTGATGTGATCAGAGTTGAGTTTTAGGAGGCTGGTGTTTCAGAGACAGGTTACACTTTGAAGGATAATTTTAATACCAGGGTACCACTGTGAGCAGTGTTTTTAGTGTTGCTGAGCAAAGGAGAGGGCAGAGCCTAGAGACAGTCAAGGTGAACAATCCTAAAGAACGTTGATTAATTTGATAACTAGATGCTATGGTAAAGGAGTCACCGAGAAGTATAGTTGCTTCTGAGATTGGAAATCTAAGGGACTCTGAGAATGGTGATTGCAATAAACAGGCTAAGAATGAAAAAGAAGAATCTGACTGCAATGCAAGTAGATAGACGAGGTGTGGCAGGGAGACAGGAGGCCAATTAACTGAGTTTTACAAAGAGCATCTGAGGGGCCAAAACAAGTACAAATATTTATTCATCGCAAGAAGGTTCTGTTGTGCAGAATGCACCGTTTTCAGTGAGATACAGACAGAGAAGTATTTTAATAAGATTCCTGTTTAAAATTGGCTTTTAAAAGTTTGAGCATTTAGATAAAACCATCAACTAGAAAATTCAATCATCCAGAACATAATCTTCTCCTAGTGATTCTGGATGATTTGAAGCGTAACTGCATGAAATTTCTTCATTGTATTCTTTCAACATTTTTCCTTGAAATTTACTCCGCATGATTGAAGATGCTAAGAAGATACACAGAATAACATCAGGATAACTTTGAATTAAAATAAGTTTTCTTCATAAAATACCATGATTACATTTAATAAATATAAAAATGCACCAATGGAATTAGGCTTTTCAAAGTGGACAGGGTAACATGACCCAGATCCAGAACCAATATACACTTTCCATCACCTGCCTCAGGTACCTTCATCCCACCCTATTTTTTTTCAGTCACTTTGCCTTCCCGGAAGCAGCTGACATCAAATGCTCAGGGGTGTAAACACCTGGGCATCTTGCCTAGATTCTGGACATCTCTGTGGAGCCCAGGTGCAGAGTAAAATCAGTCTTGCAGCTACTGTGTTGCCGTGTCCTACCTTACTTTTTTCTCTTTTCTCTGCCTCAGGACCACCCCTGAGAACATTCTCGATAACCTTGTGTACAAACCTCAGCCACGCCTGCCTTGTGTCTTACTCCCTGACCACTCTCAGCTCCATCCTGCAGTGTTATCCACCATCCTAAATTTGGTGTTTAGCACTCTCACATAATTGTTTATTTTTACCATAAGAAATGTCAATTTTCTCCATTTTCTGAAAGGCCAACATTTTCAACATCTAATCAGTTTGGAAACTGAATTAAATCTATGAATAGATCAAAACCTGGTCAAACATCTCAAGATATAAGTTTGTGCCAATGAAGATTTAATCAAAGATTGTAGGTGAATTCAGATGGAAAATTCATTCTGGGAGCTTATATATAGCCAGGAAAGCTGCACCTACAGTAGGCACCCTCAGGAAAGACAATGGAGCTGAACTGACTTATAAAAGAATTATGTTTTAGTTCTTACTCTTTTCTTATAAAGATATCATTATGGAGATTCCTCCAGAAACTGAAACTAGAAATTCCATTTAACCTAGCTCTTTCCCTTCTATTTTTCTCAATAAGTTAAAATATCAAAGATTATAATGATACATGCATACCTGTTTATAGCAGCAGAACTAATTGTAGCTAAATCTTAGACTCAGTATAATGTCCATCAGGAAATGAATAGATAAAGAAAACATGGTTTTTGCATACAGTGGAGTACTCTTCTGCCATAAAGAAAAATAAACTTGAGTTTTTTGTAGAAAAATGTCCATGTTAAGTGAAAAAAAATCAAACACACAAGCTGCAATAATTCATGATTTCTCCTATATGGGAAACCCAAAAATACAAATAGAGAGCAAAATAAAAGATAGACCTTAGAAAATAGGGAAATAAATATCTCAAAAATAGGAAGGAGGGCAAGAGATAGAGAGAGGAAGGAGAGAAGGGAGGGAAAGGGCTTTTAAAGAGGAATTAAGACATTACGTGCACCAACTCCACACAAAGCAAAGTAAATGTTGTGTACTGCAAACATGTACTAATAATTACGTCATGTCGAGTGCTGGTACAAATGCTCAATGTTGATTGTGATCATAATGTGTATATAAAATGCGCCAATAAATCAATTTAAAAAAGAAAAAAAGAAGATAGATTTAAAAATACAGCAACATTTATTGTGATAATATTTCCCAAATTGTATTCCATGGATTATTAGTTCCAGGAGACAGTCATTTTTTTATTATACAGAAAAAATCTTGGTAGTCATATACATCTGTAAAACTCTTAAATTCAACATTGTAAAATAAATTCATTTTCTTAGAAATGTATGAAGTCTTTCATGTGTTAATGAGCTGGATTTTCAAGAAGATATTTTTTATAGCTCTTTACAAACTCATTTGAATATAAATTCTTTTTGAACAGTGATCTCATCAAAATAATACTTTTAGGGGCCATCTATCCTTGGGAATGATGTAAGTAGTAATTTCAAAAAGAAAATAGCAAAATAAAAATATAGCACCCCATATCAGTCTTCACATATCTAGAAATATATTTAAACCTTTAATAAAATAAAGCCGGAGCATCCGTAGCATTTTATAAGATGCCAGATATGTGAACAAGTATCTCTTTGAAAGAAAAATATGAAATTCAGCACTCTGGACACGAAAAGAAACATTCCCTTCCATTTTTAACACTCTCCTGGCCTTGACATGTGATCACAATAAGAAGGCTGAAGAGCAGTTGACAGCTGAATAAAATCACTGCTATTGTGATTATCATTATAGATTCAGCAAACTCAGTTTGGTAAGCAAAGCAATAAAAAAGCTTGTTTTAAATCACGGAAGACTCGAGGACAAGTGTGTTGCAAAGTACACACCCATAATCCAAATTCTTCAGTAAGGTTAACTCTTTATTACCTCCATGTCTGCTGTGGGGCCCGATCTGTAAAGACAGCTGAGAACAACACTGGCTTCTTCATCTGCTCTTCCCCAGGGTGCAACTGAAAAAAACCTTTGTATCACAAAGTGAGCTTCTCAGTAGGTATGTGATGTTGCCATGACTGTCACTGAAGTGACCATGAATCTTCTCCATTGTTATTCTGGAGTCAAGACCCTTAGAAAGAAGTATCTGGTCAGCCAAGTCAAGGTCATAGGACTGAGCTCCATGTGTCATGAAACCTTGGAACATTTTATTTCCCATTCTCTGTTTGTGTAGTTGGAAACATGCAACTGTCTCTAGATAATACTATACACCATGAGAATTTTCCTTTTAATAGACAGAGTTGTTGACAATAGGGGAGCTAAAAAAGATAGCCTTCTACTATGCCAGGAGATCATTTAGGGTGACAACCCCTAATTCTGCAAGTCTGTAAAACCAAACTGAAGAAACAGTTGCAAGTACTGTGGTTGAGGTGCTGCACTGAGCATCTCCCCGGTGGAGCAGCAGCCTCTGAATCCTTTGTCTGGGCTGCTCTTGTGAAGGAGGGTGTTGGACACATTAACTGAGTAAGTAAGGAGTTTCCTAATGGAGACCACAGCTGTGAGCCCTGGTTCACCTGACACTGACACCATGTCTTTTACAAGAGGAGTCCTTTGTCAGGAATAAGTAAGAACCTCTTCTTTGTGTGACAAGTGGTTGGTATTGCAGCACTGACATTCAAGAAACCAATAAAAAAAGGCAGACAGTGTGACCTGGACGGGGCCTTAAGAGTAGGACCCAATCCCACAGTACCCGGCAGACACTGTCTGAGAAAGGACACGTTTCCTAGCATAGGTCAGTCCAGAAGCCACCAACACCCACCAAAAGGCACTATGACTTCCTAAGTCCATGAATTATCTCCTTGAATCCTCCCAAAATTTAAATGAAGTAGATATTATGGCTGCCTCACAATGGAAATTGAGTCCTAGGTACTTTTAGTAACTTGCACTAAGCCATGGGTGGTAGAGGAGTCTGGCCTGAGTGAGCTGTGTGCTGGTCACCACGTGACTCTCATAGAGTGTTTTTGCCCTGTTCATGGCTCTGTGACCTAATTTTTATACGACTGAAAGAGAAAGACAAAGAAAAGATCAGCTGATTAAGTAGTGATTATTTCTAGGTCGGATGGCGAATACTATCATGGTGTGACTAATGGTGTGACAGTTCTCATTTAGTATTCAGGACAGGACCAGTTGCCTGCGCAGATGGAAACCCTCAAGTATAGAATTTTTACTATGGAGACTTGCCTCTTGGCTTCTTCCACCAGAGTCACACAGTGGTCTCTGAATTTTACCACAGAGAAAAATCGAGCAGAAAGGCAGCCTCATTTCCAAACTCACTGACTTTCTATGGTGACAGCCACATCAATAAAGCCACAGAGAAGTGGCAGAACATGTGACATGCTTTTCTAGGAATAACCCTGTGGCTGGCTGAAAGCTGTAATTCTCACCGAGAAAAGAAGCACAAAATGAGTTTTACAATTTATATGTGGGTGTAGTGTAATATGAAATATTAAACTTACTATAGAGACACACTTGTTCTTTTATAAAATGGATCATGCATTTTTATATGATTCACTGGAAAGCTCCTATCAGTAGCCAGTTTGCTATATTTAAATTTGTTTTCTAGAACTACAGGAGCTCTGGGGCCGGGGAGTTGGCTCAGTGGTTCCGGCGCCTGTCTTGCAAGCGCAAAGGCTTGGGTTCGATTCCCCGGTAACCATATACAATACTGGGCGTAGAGACTCACACCCAGCAGCAATCAGTACCACATACCACAGTGCCGGGCGTGGTGGCTCACCCCTGTAGTCCCAGCACTCAGAAGGCAGAGGCAGGAGAATTGCTGTGATGTGAGTTGGAGGCTGAGCACAAGCCAGCCTGAACCACAAAGCGAGACCCTGTCTCAAAAAACCAATAAAACAAACAAACAAAAAACTACAGGAGCTCTGAAGTAGCACAATTAAAAATCTGGTATTAATAGCTGTTGCAATAAAATATTTAGCATAAATAAAAACAATTTATAAATTATATACATATTACAGGACATGAGGTAGATGAGAAAATGAAATTTGAACAGAACATCATGGGTTTCTAAATTAAGGTTTAGGAATATTTCCTCTTTGTAAAACAGGGATTAATAAATAATAATAGTATTCCTTTATGAAGATTTGCATTCAAGCTTTTATTTCCTGCAAGGGACTCTTTTGGGCTTAAACAAAGAAAATTAAATAAAAATGTAATGTAGACTTACTGACAGGAGCAAATTAAATACCCAAAACACTGTCCCTGTGTTTCCTGCCTACACATAGAGCTGTTAATTTTGCCACAAAGCTGGTATTAGACAACTAACCATTATATAAACAGTACTTCAAGATATTTTACTGCTAAACAGAATAAGATACATTTTCATACAGGGACTTTTTTTTTTGTTGCTAGTTTAGAGATTTACAATTTGTTAAGATACAGGAAATAATTTTGTCCTAAGAGAATCACAAAAATATCTATCATTTATTGATTACCTCAAATGTGTCCAGCTCTGAATTAGGTTTTTAACACATGTATTGGATGTGTCTAATTGTGAAGTAAAATCAGTTGAAAGAATGAAAAGACAGTGACCTACTGTTCATACATAGTTGACTCAAAAGCACATCACTGATCCTGTGACAAGCCACTTCAATCTTGATTTGCCTGTGACGATTATTTGCTACTCATCTGCTTCTCACCTCTCTCTAACATGTAATATCTGCAATAAAATATTTTCCTGGAGTAACAGTTGTAAATTGCTCAAATACAGTAGCATCCAATCACAGCAAGGAACTATATTGATTACAAGCAATGGTAAAAATCAACACAATAAATGTTAATGAAAAGAAATACATGCAAATGGTGGAAGGCAAATTAAACTTAAAAAATGATTTCAATTTAAAAACTGAGTAGCAGCAAAAAGAACAGAGAGTGTTTTCCTTCTAATAGCCAAATAAGCTAATGGCTCATTTCATTGTGCAGCAATATTCTGATTTTTCTCCTAAAGCTGGAAATGCCTATTTACCAGAATGAGAAAAATACTTACACTTATGTAAACTGCAGTGGTAAATTATGCATGCTCAATTAATCCCTAAGTATAGCCTTGGGTTTGCTTAAGGTTCTTGAGGCATAAGATGCAGGTGCCATGATGATAATTTATCAACTCCTAGATTTTTAGTCATCTATTCAGATTAGGCTGATGGTGTAAGAACGGCTCGCTGTGTACAGGGACGGGACTTGCTTAGATTCCTGCAGCCGCCCCTCCCCCTCCGTGCAATTCATTTTGAGCTCTACGGATGTGAGAGCCTATACTTCTGGCTCTTTTCTCATAGAGTTCGGAGGAAGTGCTGTTAGCTAACAAATCCAGCCCAGAAGAAGTCTTCTTTATTTACTGCCCACCTGGCTGTGACTCTATCAGTATCAGCAGAAGAAAAGATAAGATCTTATCATGGAACTCCACGGATGTCAGATGCAGTTTCCCCTTAGGGACTTGGAATCTGTGAATGGCGCATAGTACCGTCAGGCTCCCGGGTGACAGCTAAATTCTCCAGCTCAAGGTGCAGTGGCAGGAGTGTGTCATTTAACAAGAGGTCTTGCTGTCCTCTCCACACTCTTCACCTGAGCAGGAGATTTGTGAAGTGACATGTGTGGGAGGGGCAGTGAGAGAGAAGGAGAGACAGACAGACAGAAACAGAGACAGAGAAAGGAACCTCAAAAATATAACAATACACAAAATTACTGAAATAATGGGTCCCGTGTTCTAAGGAACTGAAACCCGAAATAGAGAGTGGAAAAACTGAGCACTCCAACACGAGCTCCCATAATGGCAGTGTCTGTCTCAGAGAATAAAAGGGAGCCTATTATTTCTAAGACAGCAGCCCTGGTTTGTATGGAGCAGCAGCTGTGGGGACACAATGCAGGACACCTCACGTGGAGCTCTGATGGGCTCTGGGAGAAGAAACCGAATTGTTAACATTAGATAATTCTTCAGAATCATATGTTTTGGAAGCTATAAGCAATGTAAGGGGAAAAGAAAGAGTTCAAATTTTGAAGTTTGATCTATCAGTAGTTCTTCCGCCCCCATAGGATGACACGAATGTGCTTATGTGTGGATTAATAACTTCATAAAATAAATATTAAAAATAAACAACAGGGGATTTCATTAGGAAGTTACACACTTACACACTATTGGCGATAGTAAAAGTCATTTAAAATGTATTTATTGTACCAACATATTTTTAATCTGCAGGTCATTATTATCACAGATTGGAAAATTGTTGATTGCTAAATGGTTAATGTACTTTTTAGTTTCTTAGTAATAAAATAACATACTAGTTAGCTTTTTATTTAAAAATAAAGCCAAAACTTTCTATCTTATTGTATCGCTACCTGCACTCTGCTGATCATATTGTCTCATTTTGGTGAAACTTTGAATGTAAATAATATATTTAAACAGTAAAGGTATAAGGTACTGAGTAGCTTTTCCTGTCTGTATATCTATTTTATATTAAAATTACTTAAATACAAAGATCCGAAGCAAAAACTTTTTATTTTCTTGAAAGATTCCTCCTTCTTCATAAATAGTATTACTAATTTATTATGTATTTCCTTCAAACATACTCATATATATATATATATGAACACAGGTAGTAAAAAAAAAAAGTACTAAACACTGAGGGTTCTTTGTTTTGTTTGTTATTCAATATGTCTTCTATCTGAGTCTTTAAACTTCAAATTCTCTTTTAAGGATGTACTATGGTATTTTTAATTAATCCCTATTCATGTTATTTTAAATTATTCTCAGTCATTTTCAAACTTTCAAACATTTTTAGAGCTAACTTTTGGGGTCACTTTTCTTTTTCCAAACTTGCTTCTTTTTCTAGAAATGCTCAAAAATTCAATCACTGATGTTACAAGTTTAAAGTCCGCACGGGAAGAGTTGCAGAGCTCCAAGGAGAAATGCACCACATGGAATACAAATGTGGGCAAAAAAAATTTTGTATAATTTTTCAAAGGAATAAGAGTCAAATTCACAAGTTATGAGGAGTTTCAACAAACCCCTTGATGCTCTGATCAAGCCTTAGAAATTTAAATCAGAAACCCCGTGGCAAGCTTACCTCTAAGTAATCAAAAGCTCACTTTGCCTGTCTATGACATAGTGACATACAGTAACCTCTTATTTCAAGGAGTTATTTTCTCAAATAAGGCTTTTCATTATTTTGTTCCCTGGTTGCATTTAAGCCTTTAGTGCAAATTCCATCTCCTCCCTTTAATTTAGAAATCCAACAAGGACGCCATTTTGAAACTCAAATGTACTCACTTGAGCAGTTCAGTGAGACCCAGCCATAACCTTTGGAGATGAGCTAGTCAAATGGCCAAAAAATGATTTTTTTTTTTTGGTCTTTTATGGCAAGCAAGTCCTCCTTCTCTCACTTTCAACATAAATGAACAACTACCTTGTAAGTGTGGAGTAAGCTTAGCATCAGTGAGCCCATGGCCAGGAGTCTGTTCATCTTGTAGACTACAAATACAGGAAATACGGGCTGCTCTTCTCTTTTACTTAACACATCATACATGATGTTAGCTGAGATCGTGTAAAGCTCCCAAGCTGATCTGCTTTCATGGCACTATTTAATACATCTGTGTGGTAAGAAGAGTTTCTGTTACCAGATTCCTAAAGAATTTCAGTTCAGAGGGCTGAGGATATTCTTCACTGAATTTTCTTTTTGCCATAGATGTGCATATATCAAAATATATCCTAAAAAGTCCACTGTGATGAATTCCCAAGGTTTTCCAGTCAGTTCATGACCGTACAGTTTACACAAATACTCTCCTTTTCTCCTAAAATATCTTCACTGCATCCAATCATCCTCTAGATTGAGTCAAGCAATCAATCAAATTTATTAAAAGGTGACAGAATAGTGACAACATTGAACACCTTTTCTGAAGGAATACAGTGGGCGTTCCTGGGAGAAACTGGGGTACATCCGTTGGCTTTTTGTCCTGTTTCAGTGGATTTTCTCAATGCAGTTTAGTGTTGGATTCTCCAACCAGTGTTTAGTAGGGCTACAAGGCTGTGGTTGACAGTTTTGATTATTTTTAGCCTCTTTGCTGATGTCCTGTCACAAAGTGAGATTCAGTTATATTTGGATATTCTTTGTGTGGAGCATTAACTGAAGGCCATTTCTTTTCTGCACAGTAAACATAATTGCTTCTTCCTTTCCATTTATACCCAGATTTGGCTGTTCCAGGAGGTCTCCTGTCTAAGAACCCATTAGTAATTTATCAAAAGAGCAAATGTCATTATGCAGGAAGCCAAAGGAACTATTCTGCATTTGATTTCTGGTTCTGATAGCATTACTATTGATTTAGAATTCGCCAGTATGACATGGGCTAGACACAACAGATCTCTGGTTTTTTTTGAACTGTCAATCACAAATGATCCAAAGGTTTCCAAAATATCTAAGCATATGACAGCAGAAACTCCTTTTCACAGCCTGATAATTAAACTTTATTTGTAATTCCTGACCCCCAAAGATTCACTGAGTAGTTGCCTCATTACTACTAAAAAGAAATATGTTCTCAATCAAGAAACCTCAATAGCTTTTTCTGAAATCCTTCTCAAGAAAACGTAGGGGAAAAAAATTGTAAGAAAATAATGTAATTAAACTTTAAAGTTATCAAATCTGAAGAGATGTAAAGATACTTATTTTGGAGATATTACTGCCCAAAGAAGAAAGTAAGAACACAAGGTTAGGTTAATTGATGTCATTCTGACTTCAACTATGAACTATAGTTTATTGACTCTTATTGAGTTAAGTCTACATCAGTTATTTCTTCTTCATCCTTCAGAAGGATGAGGTGTCATTCCCTGAACAAAAATTACTGTTTCTTTGGAAAATGGACTTTTTAGTCTAGGATTGGGTGTAGCAAGCAGGAATCTTTCAGGTGCTAACTCCAAAAATTTGGTATGATGATATAGAGTACTTCAGACTCGAAATCAGAGGAAGAGAATGGGGATGACAAGTAAGGCAAGAACAACCTGGTGAGGGCTGGCATTTCTGATCCTTAGTTTTCAAGGCTGGTCACTTCCTAGACAGGTCTTATCATTGAGAAAAAAAGGATACAATAGCACAACTATAGTACTCATGAAAGAAGACTTCTAGAACTGCTTCTGAAGGTAGCAAGAATGATAGTATGAATATGCTTGAAGTGACGGAGATTACTTAGAGGGGGGGTTAATGGCAATGTGTGTTTTACTATAATAATTTAAAAAATTAAACTTTCTCTGTATTTTTGAGAACACTATGTATGACCTTTTTCCCATTCACAATTTAAATCTTCAATTTTGAGAGACGATTTCAGTAGATATAGAATGATAGGTTAGTGCTTTAAAATCCAACATGTTATTTCAACCCCTGGTGTTTTCCTTGTATTATATCTAACCAGAAATTCAGGGTAATTATTATACTTGTTCTTCTATGCATAAGATATTTATTCCTTTTGGGTTATTTCAATATTGTCTCTGTTTATGACTTTCTGCAGTTTGAAGATGATATTCCTAGATGCGGGTGTGTATAATAGAGGTAAGTGTCTATTTTCGCCTTCCCTTTTGATCTGAGAGTGCGTCTTGCAGCTTTTTCAGCTGTAATCTGTTCTTGCTGGGCTGGGCCCCACTCAGTGGGGAGGCGAAGTATGAGAGAGGGGAGAACTCCTTTACTTTATGATTAAATCTCAGTATTTTACTGGACCTTTGTCTGTCACCTTGCTCAGCTTACACCAAAGAATAGTGAACAGACCTCCATCTTCTTATATTCCTGGGTGAAACATTACACATATATTTTCTTGAACTACATAACTTCTGTCCTATTTGTCCGCATCTGACAAGATGGGCAGGTTGGGGGGGTGGACCTGGAGTGGAAGAATGATCCATTCCATAGTTGAAGATAAAGTCTATGTAACTTTAGAGAGTATGTCTTTTTTTTTGGTGAGGGCTCTGGGTGTATTTTACCATAATTACTTCCAGCTACTGCAATTTCAGTATCCTCACTATGAGAACCTGAGGCCCCTCTGAGGCTGAGTTTCCCTAAAATCTCTTACACTCCTGCATATATTCATCATCCAACAACTTCTCCAAATTATCACTGACATGTTCCTAACGGTATATGGTTCTAGCTGTTTGGGCTTCAGGTACACAGATCGGGGTTGCTTCTCTGGATGTTTTTGTGTTACCAGAACTTTGGGCTGATAATTTTCATTGTAACCTCTTCTCTGCTGAACTGAAGAAAGGCCATTCTAGTTTGCCCAGGTGTTTTTTCAAAAATAAGAACAGAAGTCATGACTTCCAGTTCCTTCATGTCAGAACTGGAATTAGAAGGCCTGGAGCATGCTTTTTGAGGTCATGAGGTTTGAGTTCTATTACTGTTGTTAGCAGCTCTACAATCCTGGGAAAATTATCTTTTAAGACCCCAGTTACAACCCATAAAATTGGAATAATTATAAGAAGCTTCAATTAGATAAAGCCCTGCCTCACACTGGATGCAGCACATGAAAAGTCCTCACTAAAATCAGCTGCTGTTATTTCCCAAGGGTCCTTTTCATATGTGCTTATACCTGATTCTCTGCTAGAACCCTTGCCTCGCTCTGCAGGCTGTCTCCTTATCCCACATGTGAGGCATGGGATTGCATGAGCAGCTCTAATGGTTACAAAACTTGGGAGCTCATGAGAAATAGGACCTTTCATTCTAAAACTTGGCCTTTGTCAATAAAAGATAGGAACACTTTGGGCTATCAATGTTCTGTCTATTGGATGAGCTGCTTCTGGCTTTCCATGAATATCAGAGTGTGTTATCAAGAGTGCATAGATAGGAGAGACTACAGTCTTGCCTCCGTCATTTTTTAGCAGAACGAACTTAGGCATACCGCTTTCCCTCTCTGAGTGGCAATGTTCCTTTCCATGCTTATCTCATGTAATGGGAGTGCAGAGCAAAAAAGGGAAGACATGTAAAACCTACAACTAGGGTTTGTACAGAGGAAACACTCAATAGGGATTTAACATGACTATTATTGACATACATGTTTGAGGGAAAAGTAAGAAGTTTTCCTATCTCTTAAGAACTGCAGGCCCTTAGTTTATAAGTTATATGTTCTCTATTACAAAATTATATCACACATGAAGGCACAAATCAATGACCACAAAGCCTAGGCCCAGAGTATGAGGTAAGGGAAGACACAGATATCATCAGTCCAGGTAGTGTCTTCTCTTTTCATCCAATGCACTTTTTGCTTAGGAACAGAAATCTTGTCTGATTCAGAGTAGATACCAAAGAAGATAAGTATATGAGGTGAGAAAGGAGGTGGAAATTACATGGAATCCAGTGAGAAAACTTAGTCTAAAAGAGCAAATAAAGTAAGAACAGAATGTCAAAAGCCAGATGGTCATTATCCATCCTGAACAGGTAACAGACAATTAAGTAACTAATTCACAATTAAAATCTACAAATAAGGTTTCTTTTCCATGTGTATTTCTAATCACTGTATTCAAAAGCGGGCAGGAGAGGAATTTTAGCTTCTAGGTGTAGGGAATAGTAACAGAAGATGTTTATCAGGGAAATCACTAAAAGAACTTGACTACTAAGGTGAATGCTTTCCAAAATGCCATGAGCACATTTCTGTTTCAATAGAGGATGTAATTTATCAATTGTTGAGATTGATTTTCTAAGTAAAGCTCCTTTCTGGATGGGCTTTGAAATTGTGTACATTGCATTTCTTTTTTCAAAGCACAATCAAGGATGCTTACTTAAGGACTTTAAAGTTTGAATACTGCTGTTCCAAAGGGTACTTCCAACGAGATGCCAGACTTTAGTTTGCACAGACTTCGTACAAAACAAGTCATTTCAGAAACATTTGAACTCAATGACAATTATTTCCTGAAAGCACAGTAGAAACACGCAAATGCTATAAACTAATCAAGTAAATCTCTGACTGCACAGTGATATTTTTAATCTTTATTTCCCAAGAGTTTGCTGATTTATAGCCCTAAAATTGAAAATTATTATTTTCAGTATAGATTTATATATTTTAATGATTCTTTAATCTCATATTGATGAACTTTAGGCAATGTAGCAGTCATAGCAGAGACAGCCTTGGAACAAAGGTAAAACAGTGCTGAAAGGAAATACAATTAAAATAATAAAGAGCTAATAAAATTATATTATTGTCCATAAAGCAGTAAAAACATTCTGGTGAGTTCTGTGCATAAACCCAATCCTAAATAAAATTAACTCCAATATTTAAGCTTGCAGCTTTAATTTGTTTCTCTGAAGTCAGTGCTACACACTGTTGTTATCAGATCATGTCGGTACAGCCGGATGTGATTAGGACCCTCCATTTTGACTAGTCTAATATATTATAAAACATGAGGTTGGGCAATTTTACATCTACTCCTTTTATCGCTTCTGACTAGTAAGTAGTCAATCAATGGGATACAAGATGGGAGCCATTCCAGAGCAGAAAGAAAATTAAATGTGGCTCCTCACTTCTCTTAATGATATAAATAGAATAACTTTGAGAGGACCCGCAGGTGGGCTTTAGTATAAATCCATAGAGCATTTCAAATCTCACCTCAGCAACAAAATGTATGAGATCACTTGGGAAGGATGATACATTCACAAAAAGAGTATATTTTCAAAGGAACTGCGATACTTAAATTGTTAGCAATATAAGTACATGGTGACGCTAATTAGTGAATGAATGAGCCCAAGGACTCTGATGAAAAGAAAATGGAGATATTTTTCAGAGGAAGACATAAGAGCACCTAAGAAGCATTTGAAGAAATGCTCAACATCATTATTCATTCGAGAGATGCAGATGAAAACAACATTGAGATTTCATCTCACTCCACACAGAATGGCTGCCATTTCAGATTCAGCCAACAGCAAGTGTTGGCGAGGCTGCGGAGAAGAAGGAACCCTTCTCCACTGTTGGTGGGACTGTAGACTCATACAAACCCTGTGGAGATCAGTTTGGAGATTCCTCAAAAAGCTAGGATTGGAGGTCCCATTTGACCAGGCCATCGCCCTGCTAGGTATATACACACAAGAATTAAAAGACTCATATCAAAGCAACATATGTGCACCCATGTTTATAGCAGCTCAGTTTGTGATTGCTACCTCTTGGAAACAACCCAACTGTCCATCAACTGGGGACTGGATAAAAAAGCTGTGGTTCTTCTATAGAATGGAGTATTACTCTGACATAAAAATGATAAGTTTGAATCATTTCTACTTAAATGGACATACCTTGAGGATATCCTCATAAGTGAAACAAATAGGTCACAGATAGGTACATATTGCATCTTTTCTCTGGTATGAGAAAATAAAGATGTAAATGAGTCCTAGCATTGTATGTTATATATTGTGAAATAGAAAATGCTCAAAGTAAAATAGGGTGAAGGGGGAAAAATAATGAGACTATAACAATAAAGAAAGGAAACAAATTGTATGTATATGGAGGGTGGTAGGGTGGGTAGGGCTATGGGAAAAAATGGGAATTAAATTGTGTCTTATACTGGTACAAATCCCCATTATGCGGTGCAATCATGATATGTATATGTAATGTACCAATAAAGATTTCAATAAATAAATTTTAAAAAGAAAAAAATGGAGAAACCATGGACGGAAGAGGCCCAGAGCTTCTGGTGTCCATGGCAGTCAGGAAAGATACACAGAGGAGAACTGTTTTAAGCAGCTCTTCTATGGTTTCTCTAAGCTTTAGTTACAACCGGGGTGATGTTAGGGTTCTTTTTTTCCCCCTATAAACAACTCCATTCTGCATTAAGTGTCCTTTATACTTGGTTATTCTGGATCTATACTTGGTCTTGAAACATTTTAGTAGCTAGGGAGTGAAGATTACATAGTGCCTCCCTTTATTCCACTCACTCTGACTTGAAGCAATAAAGACTAAGTGAGATCAACCCTGGAATTTGTTCTGTTTAATATTCATACAATATGAGGCTTCTATTCAGAGCTTCTGGATCAAGAGGACTTCACTCTTCCTTTCCTCTGTAAAAAATTTGCCCAAAGTACATATTACCCACAGATACGTGGGAAATGCTTGTTAAGTCTCCAGACTCATTGCATTTGATGCTTCCAAAGTAGAGGGGTCAATCTATGGCCTCAGTCTGCTCTTCCTATGGCAGTCATATACTAATTAAATATCATCCTCTCTGTCTACAATGTGCCTTCCATGAATTAGCAGTATTTGAGACCATGAAAAAGGAAGAGATGTTATGAGGAGCAATCAACAGATAGTAGGAGTCTGCCATCTCTACCTCTTCAGGCTTCCTTGGCCTAAACTTAATAGGCATCATTTTAGGGGTTAAAGTCTATTCATTTTCCTTTCCATAGGATGCCATGTATTGTAACAAAGGGTGCAGGTCTCAAATTTGTAATTAATTTGAGAATGTGAGATAATTGAATGTGCTAATATCACAAACAACAAAACGCTAATCATCTGAGATGGGTTATTTTCAAGATACAATAAGTAGGCCCCCCTCCAAAAGTATGTAATCTGCCAAAAAGACACACAGAATTGTATTCAGTGTGGATCATTTTGCTGAGTTAACCACCGCTTACCAGAAGTAAATGCTAGAGTCAGGAACTGAAGTCAAGTTTTAATTCCAAAGTTTATTTACTAGATTTCTATACTCCAAGATATCCCCAAAGATCACATGCAGGGGCATGAGGCCATGCTGGGTATAGCAGTGGGCACTTCTAGTTGTTTAAGTCAGCATCTGAGCTTGTGAGCTACAAATGACTTCTTTAATCATCTCATGGCCATCTGGGGGAGAAAATGTACCTCTTATCATACAGTTAGGTATATTATCTTTCTTTTAAAATGAGCACAAAAAAGATACTGATGTTTATTCTACAGGTGCAGAAACTGAGGCCCCATGATGTCTAGTACTTTGTCATACCTTTAAGGATTATAAGAAACTGTCTTCAAACTAATCTTTGTCTAACCCTGAAGCTTTTTAACATTCTAAAACAATTTTGCTTTTTTCCATTGGATCCAAAATGTGGGTAAAATATAAGAAGTTATGCATTTTAAGAAGTACTCGATGGTAAAGTAAATTCAGTCATCCTTGAAACTGGTCAGGGATTGAGCAATGGTGCTGTGTTATCTACCAAGACCAGTGAGTGAGTCAAGTGAATTTGTAGGCCTTCAGCACTAAACTAGGCTTTTGGTAGACTAGGAGTTACTCATCCCTCTGTCATCACATTACTATATAACGCAGGGTTGAAGAACACAAAAACCCATTGTGTATCTTACTAATGTCCCCATTTTAAATATGGGCAAACTTCTAAGATAAAAAATGAGAAGGAAAAACAAGCCAGGAACGAGAGGTTCAGAAAATTTGCTTGGCAGGTACATTGGAGGCAATATTCAAATATTGCTCTGTTGATCACTCCAGAAACTCCTCTCTGGGTCCAGCTTCTTCCTACCCAGCATGTTCTCCTCAGTCTATTTTCCCTCCTAGCGCTCTATCTGGTCTTCCATGTGGAACAGTCCTGCAAAGAATACAGTCATTTGGGCTGGGGAGTTAGCTCAGTGGTTCCGGCGCCTGTCTTGCAAGTGCAAGGACCCAAGTTCAATCCCCAGTAACCACATACCATACTGGGCGTGGAGACCCACACCCAGCAGCAGTCAGTACCACATACCACAGTGCCGGGCGTGGTGGCTCACACCTGTAATCCCAGCACTCAGGAGGCAGAGGCAGGAGGATTGCTGTGATGTGAGTTTGAGGCTGAGCTGAGTGCCAGCCTGAACCACAAAGTGAGACCCTGTCTCAAAAAACCTAAAAAAAAAAAAAGAATACAGCCATTTGAGGGGTCTTTCTCAGTAATGAACTGAGAGGAACTGGTACTGAAGAGTACTGCTGTTACCTTTCCTTAAGTTTAGGCTTCCCCTTTTATCACTGTGACACCCCGGACTATCCAGAAATACAAATGTTGTGTGGGATCATTACTTCTTAGGGATCTATGCTTCACAATTATTTTAGGTGTTATAGAGCTAGTAAAATATACGGGTTTAATAATATAGAAAATAAGAGAAAAGTACTCATTTTAGAATAAGCCTTACATTACCATTTATCAGGTTGATAGTCAATTTTTCGATTTGTATTCCATATTTTGTCTCAGTGAAAAATTCTGTGACCAGTGTTTTCCATCTTTACAAACAAAACACTTTCCTAGAGGCCACACAGTAGAGTTTCTAAAGAAATAAATTCTGTTTTCATGGCCATTACCATATTCCCAGGGATCTATGAAGCAGGGTGACTTTGAGGAAATGCATTTGATTTCTCCAGGAGAGAAACTAACACATTTTTTTCCCAGGGCCCTCTCAGAGGATTGTCATCATTTCCAAAAGAATCCTCAGTAAATGCAGAAAAACTCAGCGTTATGAGTTAAGAGAAAGAATCACTTGGGACTCTTAAAAGAATATTTTTAAACTAAAAAAAAAAAAATTCTCCTAAAGTTTCTTCAAACTTTGTAGGACCAAGAAAAGAAGATGTAACAGAGATTGGCTTCCGTAGTCCCCACAGAGCATCCTGGTGCTCCTATCTCTACCTCTTAGCATTGTTCCAAGTTTCTCTTTCTTAAGAGCTGAATGCTTTTCTGGAATTTGTGTTTAAACATATATCGAAATAACTGAAACGTACTATTCATATCATAAAGGAGACATGATGAAAAATGCCATCGTGTTTATAGAAGTTTATGTGAAGTGTTTACAGATGGGGCTACAAAGGCCAGAGTCAACTAAGGACATGCACGCAGCAAACAGAGAACTGACTGTCCTCAATTAGTATGTAGTGTTGCCATCTGAAGAATCTTTTTCTTTTTTTCACAAAATTTTTAACCTCCTAGACTTACTGTAGTTCAAGTATTTGCTCAAAACAAAGTTCTACTCTGTCTAATAACTTGCTAAGCTGGGCGTCAAGCCCTCTTTCCTTGAAAAGAAGTCAATAGGAGGATCTGTGGCCATGTGTCATGCATTCCTGAAGCATTTTTACCAGTTTGTCTCTTGAGATGAAATCTTGGACCCACTGAAAGGATTACTTGTGCTCCTTAAACATTGTAAGAACAACAGATTTTCTCCAGGGGAATGGCTGTTTGACTTTTCTAGAAAAGTGCAAGTAATTTACTACAGCCTCGACTGGAACTTCTGTGCCTGTGGTAGATCAAAAGCAATGATATGGGTGAAGTTAAGAGTTCACAGATATAGTAGTCAATCTGATACTATAGCTTTAAGATTCCTTGGCATGTAACAAGTGAGTATCGAGTAGTTTCAATATTCAGGAAGATCAAGAAAGAGAAAGAGAAAAAAGTATAGGGTAAATAATTAAGTTCAATTAATTTATCAGTGAATAAGATGCTGTTTTTATGTTGGAGGCATTGTTCCACATCTCCCTTTAAAAGGATGTCTTGTGATTCAAAGATACCTAGGGAAGCAGAATTAAATGTTTTACAGTTGAGGCTAGAATGGCATATGTGGTTTACCTGATACTCACATAGTAGATGAATAAGAATAAGAGAAGCACAGATGATAAGCTGTGTAGAAAACATGTAAAAGAGTATTCTTTAATAAGGTCTAAAGTGAGTATTTTCATTAGTAAACAACTTTTGGATTCTGGTTTCAGGTCATTGAAAAATAACACATTAGCATTATAAAAAGATTCCTTAGTAAGTTTTCCATAAAATATCATTGCATAGTGATGTTTTTGTTGAAATATCTTCAAATAAGATAATAATTCAAGTACACTTAAGTCAATGTTAAAGTGGTTGAAGGTTTCAAGTGTAGAAGAAAACCTAAGTCCGTGTGTGTGTGTGTGTGTGTGTGTGTGCGATAGACAGAGGAAATATGAATCCTTGCTTTTAACTGCATGCAAAATCAAGTTCAGGTGAGGAGTCGAACATCACCCATGACTTTTTTTTTTAATGTTTGATGGAACTATTCCCTACCTTAAGGGACTGGAGAACTAGCTAGGCAATAGTCAGTCCTGAAGAAAGAATAATTAAAGGCACACAAAAGTAAGTTAAGGTTAGAGTCGCCAAGTTGGAGAGTATAAGATATATCTGAAAAAAAGGCAAGTGCTGATCATAGCATCTCCCAGTTCATGGCTGAGCTCTAAGGAGAGGAGCCATGATTATAAACCCAAAGAACAGGATATTAGCATTTCCCTGCACTCCCAGGAGCTTGAAATGGTCTGATCTGGGCACCCCACTACAGCAACAGTGGCCTCAGGCTGAACCAAGTGCTATCCTGTGAGCTGAGTACTACTGTTAACTGCACATTACACATGATGAAACCTAGACAGAGATTCCAAATTGTTTCAAGGTCACGCTGTAACTAGAGAGAAGGCCTGAACTTCAGGCTCACCAATGAGGAGTCCAATTCTACATCCTTATTTTGATTCACTGCAGTTTATGGAGTTTGATATTCAGGTGGAAGTGGGTTTTCCCTCATGACTTAAAGTGTCTCAGAGTGCATTGAAGTTTTCAAAAATTTCAACAAACCATTAGTGCTGCTCAGTTGCTGCACTAAGCAATGCCTGTGAGACTTCAAATCTTCTCATGGAAGCACCAAAACTGGCAGCTGCTTTAGAGACCTCACCAGACTAACTGGTGCTATGACTCAAGGAGTTAGAAGACACACAGAAGAAACAGTCCATTACTGGGAAAGACTCTATGTAAATCATCTTGGAAGGATGGAGGGAGACTTTATAAAATGAGTGGATAGTCAAAAAATATTGGGGGAGTGGTAGGGTGGGTAGGGCTATGGGAAAAAATGAGAATTAAGTTGTGTCTTATACTGGTACAAATCCCCATTATGGAGTGCAATTATGATGTGTATATTTAATGTACCAGTAAAGATAAAAAAATATTGTCACTATTATTCCATAACTGCATTCAATCTCTAGGCTGATGTGAGCTAGGGAAACCACTGCACGTACTAATGAAATGAAGAGTACCAGATAGATATGTACATGGGGCAGGAAATTGTGATTTTGTGCCTGCTGGGTACTAAGCGTCATCCTGCAGAAATCAAACTTTTGTCACATGAATAACAAAATTCTTTTATACATGGGGGTTGACACTAACACGTCACTCATCTCACATACAACATTTGACTTATTGTATATGAATATCAGAGAAGGGGAAAAGATCTAAAACAGTGCATCAGTATATCACATTTAGATTTAATATCTGGGATCAAGTGAGTCAAATTAAGACTCAGGAGAGCACACTGAGGCACAGCAGAGGTTTGCTATTGTTCTACAACATAATGATAATAATAGTTCATTTCTATGTGTTATACAATTGACATTAGATGAAGACTAGCTCTCCAGACAACATGGAAGGTTTGTCTTGTATATTCTTACATATTGCAGAACTCTGGTCAAGATACTTAATCTTCCTGACTTATTTTCTTCTGTGAATACAGGAGAAATTTCCCTATTTTAGGACACTGATGCAAGGTCTGTGTAGATATTACCTGGCAGAGGCCTGGAAAAGAGTCAGGCAGTGAGGTCTGTGCCTCCTGAGCCTCCAACTAAAATGATCATTTGGGGAAAAAAAAAAAAAAACCTATAAATAATCTCTCGATTATTCAAATTTCTCTATCAATAGAGTAATGGAAGATTGGAAAACCAAAACTCAAGTTTATCTTGACACATATGAAAACTTTCTTACACACCAAGGTCACATTCTTATATATAGAAAATATAACATGACTTCTTACCTTATGCCACACTGTCTGCTACTTTGCTTTCAGTGTCTAAATCAAATCCCACCAAAGTAAGAAGATACGGCTTGAAGAGGTTATGTATCTTGAGTGACTACTCATAATTAGTAAAATGATGTTTCTGGGCTTTACAGCCAGACACACTAATCCTAAATGTTTGAATCCCTAATCTATGCTGTTTTGCCTACTCAGAAACTTGCACAGACTTATTTACATATTTCCACACAGAACCTATCACACATAAGCAATAATTTTTAAAATTTTGCATGTCATTTTCCTTTATATCTTACAAACAAGTGTTTTTTATCTGCCTTGACCTACTAGAATGTAAATAATGTAAATAATCCTATGTCTTCCCCCCAAAAGCATTTTTTAAAAGTGAAGCTCTTATCCAGAGTCTTTGGCCACCCAAGGGAAATTGCAAATTCTTCCACTTCAGTCTCACTGAAATCATATCCTGGTTGAAGGGTACATTAATGTCTTCTCTTGGGAAAAAATTGTCTTTTATTTTCTTTATTTTCTAACTGTATGGACTAAGAGTAACAGTAACAGCACAAATAGTAATAAGTGATCACTAAGGTTTATTAAATATTTATTACATGCTAGGTACAACACTAATTGATAAATGTACTTTATCTCCCTTACTACCCACTACATCCTGTATAAGGGAAGAGGCTTGCATGGCACAGATAAGAAACTAAGCTCTAGAATCAGAGCGATTGATGTCAACCTCAAGCTGGCTTCTGCATGACACCAACATTTACATTTGTAAGTACTATAGATTCTGCCTCAGTTGTAAAATGTGCACAAAGATGCACTTTAATTTTTCATTAGTCTGGCCTAATTGAATGAGTACACTGCAGTCCTGTAGCTTCTGTTAAGTACCACGCAGTACCTCAGAAGAAAAGCAGACAGTAATCCAGGAGGGAACACTTAAAACCACAGCATTCCAAGCCGGAAAACTGAATCAAATCCCACTTAGTAAATCTTCAGGGACCAACAAATGTCTGACCACAGAAGCTACCCTAATCGCTTCTTCTCTGGAGACTGTGCTGTATGCTCCTCTTGAAAAGTTGCTGGTGTGGAAAATGCGGACAGAGTGAGACAGTCTGAATATACAGGAAAACTGAGACTCATTACATGAGAGATCATGTCATAAATCACCAGCCTTAGAATCCAGCAACTGCTGCCCTCGAGAGTCCAGAGAAGCATCCATTTTCTTCAAAATGTGTTTCTCAGATCTCCATGGGAAAATACTTTGTAGAAATCCTTTTCCAGGATACAAACTCCCAGAACATGGGCACTGGTTTAGAGTTTAATATCTTGAAACTCAAACTCAGCAGAACTTCAGGTGAGGCAAGGCGAGGCCTGTGATAGATGGTAGCACCTTTACAGTGAATGTCCTTGAGGGTTTTCTCACATGATGCCAATAAATTCACAGTGATCCATTCATCCTCTCTTACGTGGGCTTCTTTATGGCCACTGGCATCCTTCTGCGAAACAGGTGTCTGATTTTAGGGAAAATTATTTAGCCTACAGGAATGGGAAGAAGTTAATTGGTCCATTAGGGGATCAAATCTGTGGCTTTTTTCTCTAATAAAAAATCTTAAAACCACATTCTAACCTAACATTTTCAAAATTCCCACTCAAGGGATAATACTTTCATTTCTCAAGCTGTCACCATTGTCAGCAGGGCTTTCTCACTCACTCACAAGAAGTCTCCTTTCTTTACTCGAAAGAGCAGCTTACGATCTGACACAATTTTCAACTGATTCTTCGTGGATTTCCTCATTCACCTCACCTAAGAATCAAGTGGAAATATTCTCTTACCTAAAGAAAAAGCCTTGCTCTCGTTTCTGTTCTCACCAGAGGTACCATTTTCTTCCCCTAACTCAACTCAAAAGAATTCAAGAACAATACTTTACTTTACTTTTTTTATAAAACATTACTTTATTTTTCTTATAAAACCAATCTAGTCATAGGAAAATGAATGCCTACAGTTGAGGAAAAGAATGGAATTAGAAAAGCTTGTAACAAAATCCTGGGAATAAAACAAAATATGTGGTGATTTTAATACTTATAATTGTTTATAATATATTTTACTTAAAAACATGTCATTAACATCTTCCTATGACATGAATTATTCTTTTATTGTAGAGACAGTACAGCACACCCATTATTTTCCACTGAGGCTCTTCAATACTGTTTTCTTGTCTGTGGACACAATTCTCTCATCTATGGCTTCTGCTTGTCAAACTCACTGGCTTTCTTGGATTTCTTCCTTTGTCTCCCTTGACAAACTGTAATATCACATGTGATTAGATGTGTGATGGTTATATTTCTTCCATAAAGTTTTTACATGCTCATTTTATATCTCACACACACAATGAAATACTGTAAACCTCCTTATTGGCCATCTCCTTTCTAAACTGTTTTCCTAGTGTGATCTCTTATTCTCTACACTGCACAAAAGCTAGGCATTATTTCCAATAAACAAAAGCAGAATTGTGATTTCAGTTAAATCACTTGTCTATCAGAGCAGCAGAATGTAAGCACTTTGTCAAAATACATAGTCCTTGGCTCTTCCACAGACTCGTAATATTGAGAGTACAGAGAAGATGAGACTTTCCTTAACACCCTCCACAACTTACCAGATGTGATTAAAATAAACTGTGAAAGCTTAAATTAAAAAATGCATTAAGTTGTTTCATATACTGGTACAAATTCTCATTGTTGAGTGCAATCATGATGTGTATATGTAATGCACCAATAAAGATTTAATAAGAAATAAAAACTGACCATTTCCACTTCAAAAAAAATGCATTATAGTAAAAGACACATTGTCATTAATCCTCTTCATAATGCTGCCCTGATCTTTAACACAAGTATCTCATTGTCCTTGATATTTTGAGGAGGGCACCAGGGATTGTACTCAGGACCTTGTGCTTGCCAAGCAGGCACCATGTTGCTGAGATAAATCCCCAGTCTTTTCTGAAGTGGATCTGAAGTCCTTTTGTCCAGTTTTTTTGTTTTGTTTTGTTTTGTTTTGTTTTGTTTTTTGAGACAGGGTCTCGCTTTGTAGTTCAGGCTGGCCCTGAGCTCAGCCTCAAACTTACATCACAGCAATCCTCCTGCCTCTGCCTCCCGAGTACTGGGATTACAGGCATGAGCCACCACGTCCGGCATTGTGGTATGTGGTACTGATTGCTGCTGGGTGTGAGTCTCCACACCCAGTATTGTATGTGGTTACTGGGGAATCGAACCCAAGTCCTTGGGTTTACAAGACAGGCACCAGAACCACTGAGCTAAATCTCTGGCCCCTGTCCAGTTATTTTTACACAGTATGATTTAAAAAATGTTACAGTTAGTACTGAGTACCAACCAACAGAAAAGTAGACATAAAAAAAAATACTGTGTGTTTTTATCTACCTTATTGTGGCACTGTGCGATTTCTAACATGGTCAAAATGATTATGAAAAATAAACATTTTAAACAGATTCAAAGCAAGGTAGCCATGACAGTGCAAGTAAAAAGAAACCCAAGAAAGAGAATTTCCAGAACTGCTCCAAAAAGACAAGATTTATAGGGCATGTTCAAAGTGAGGCGATATTTTGAGAGGGATTAATTGGAATGTTTCTTTTACTATTTTCCACTAACACACTGTCGTCCAATGCACTCTAAGTTAAGGTACACTGACTCACATGAACCTCTTAATATTAACTTCAAACTTATTCCACAGCAACCATTTCTTTCTGCTTTCCAGTACTGAATGTTGGTCTTTTTCCTAGACATAGCTTTATATGCATCCAAATGAATTCTGAATTGATCCCATCTTCTCACTCCCCAGGCCTGTTCACATTCCAAAATGCACTGGTCTTCCCATTCCCCAGGCTCAGAGCTTTGATACAGACACCTTCCCCCTTTGCTTCCTCCCTTAAGTTAGGTAAGTAAAGGAGTTCCTTTGGCTCTCACCTCTAAAATACTTCTGCACCAACATTGTCTTCATTGTATGGGTGTTGTTTTAATCATCCACAATACTGAGTGGGCTTGTTATGTGACAGTGCCACTACTGTGCAGCACTCTGGGGATACACTTGCGACTACTAGTAGCAAAATTATAATAAGAACTTCAAACATTTCCATTATATTCAGAACTGTGCTAAGGACTTATCTGCACCACTGCCTTTAATTCTCCCACCAACTCTACAGGTTAGACTCTGTTTTTATCCTCACTGCATAGATCTGGACTTTGAGAGTTACTACATAAAGTCAGTCACCCAAAGTCACTCTGGGAAATCAGGATGGAAAACCAGGTGTATCCTGTACCTATTTCTCAGCTCTCATTTTTAATCAAAAAGTTGTAAATCCTTACATTTCCAGAGCACACAATCTGGAGTGGTTGGAGGGAAGGTACCCAGAAACCTACAGTCTGCAGGAAGAATGAGGTGCTATAGGAGTCCAGAAGAACTAGATTCAAACTTGTTGCAAGAGAGCTCATCAGTGAAGGTCTATAGCATGAAATTATGTATCAACTGAGAAAAACAGCAGTTGGAAGAAGAGCAAAGACAGATGTAATGATGCATGTGAAGTTTAACATTCAAGGAAAAGCTCAGCAACTTCAAAGACCTTTACTGTGTGTGGTGGGGTTGGGAAGAGGAGAGTGGGGAAGGGTCTGAGATGAGGCTGTGCTGTGTAACAGGACCCCAGAGAAACTGATGGCTTCTGCTTGTAAGAGCTTCTAATGACACAAGTAGCAACTTAGCTTCCAAAAAGTTGGTGCTGACAACTGTACTCACCTGTTGACAAATATCCCACTGCATTTGCTTAGTGAGAAAACCCCAGATCCCTTGGTATGCAGTAATTTAAACACACACCAGGTGCAAGGCATGGGCCAGGTACTGGGCTGAGTACCCCGGGGGTACTCAGATGAAACTGTGCCTCTAAACTACTCTGAATTCCCCAAAAGTGGTGGTCTACCCTCTCACTTATCTTGTAACACTTTGCCTACTCCTTTCTTAAGAGGCATATAGGTTTTGCTTTATAGAAATTATCTTGCTTTGTTTTTAAACAAATGCCTTCTTTTGCCTGCAGGAATGTGGCTCCCTAAGGGCTGTAGCCCCAGGGTAACTGTACCATCACATGCTGCACTGCCAATATCAAAAAAGTGAACATATATTGGACTTTTCTTATTGGGTTGACTGTTTGAAACTGGCTTTTTCGTATGTCAAAAATGGTAAATATTGGCAGTTTCAGGTGGTTAACCTAAATATAGGACAACTACTAAGTTGTCAGTGACTTACAGGAACTGTCTCAATTAATCCTCACAATAGTCCTGAAATGTAGGCACTATAACCTGTGTTTCCTGGAAAATAGATCTAACTGGAAAATTGCTCGGACCACTTCCATGGTGATGGCCAGTGTCACATGGAAGATTATATCTCACTGTTCTCTTGCTGGGTAACTGCTCTGTCTTGTCAGCTAAGGCGAGGTGATTGGAGAAGGCACTTTTGAGCTGTAGTTTTCAAGGTGGACTATGATTACTTTTAGGGAAACCATTTTTACAAACAAGGTAATCAAAGTATACAGAAGTTAAAGGATCTGGTCATTCTTTTATCTATAATAAGTGAAGGGATTTCAGTTAAAAAATGGTTGGAATTAAACACACTAACGGTAACATTAACTCGCTCCTTCTACTGAATTGAAGGAAAATGCATGTCATTTTAACTAACTTTCTATATTTTATTCCTGTCCATAGCAATTTTAAATAATAATACTATTTATATAGTATTAGTATACTATTAATTAATATATATATAAAGTAGTGTACTATTTTAATAGTAAGTAATACCACTAAAATATGCTTACCATCACATTTATTACACATTTACTTTGTGCCACTTTTCTAACTCCTTTAGTTCATTTAATATTTAAAACAATCTTTTTAGGTAAAGCTTTGACAAATGAGGAAACTGAGGCTAAAAGGATTTAAAAACATAACTCATACAGCTTCTGAGTGTGGAAGCTCAGACGTAGTTGCTCTACTGCAAAGACTATCCTCTTGACCTTCACAGAAGAGCATATTCACAAAAGCTGATACCATAGATAAAGGATATTTTTAAAAAGGCAAGAAACACAAACATATGTTCTTCTAAATCAAGGTTAAAAACGCATGCAAATATGTGAATGAATTTGATACTCTAATTCTGCCTCGCTCTGGCTGGTGCAGTCTCAGCCTAGCTCCTTCTGAAACATTGTACTTTCAAAGGCAGAATTACTTGTGTACCGTCTTCTTCAAAGAACAATGATTAGAAGAACACAAAGGCCTACAGCTTGCAGATGAACACGCAACTGTTTAGATCTTGTATTCAAAAGTTATTTCTGATTCTGTCATAGGATTTGGTTAGCTAGAACTAATTATGTCCAAATTATCACTGAGGAACGAGTCAGAGATCATTTAATAATTGGCATGGGCTAAATCCATCAAGCAAGGGAATGAAAAGTCTCCTTGGGCTTCTTTGGTACTTAGAGGAAACTCTATTTTGGGAAAAGGAATCCCAAGTAGTGTTTTGGGAGTGGACTTCTATGCATGCTCCCTCCCCTCTGTGATGCCAAACACAAGAAGGCAAACATGGCGGGGGTTACAGTGCTGACAGTCAGCCAAGTCTTAATGCGTCCTTTAACAGGATTTCTTATGATGGGCTCTTTAGATCAGCTTTTGTGCTTTTCAAAGCTTCCAGATGTTAAAGCTGTGATGCAAAAAATTGAAACAAGTGTAATGGGCTTGATTGTGCAAAATCAGATCGATTCAAATGAGTTTATGAGCCCACTAAACATTAACAGTCAATGAGTTTACAAGAGATTAAAACTCAAGGCAGTACTAACGGTGGTATTTCATGACAGAATGAAAAGTTTACTCAAACAAAAATAGTTCATTTCCCTTTTATGTAGCAGCAATTTTCCACTCACCCTGGAATATGTTTGGCTTGAATCTTGGCATTCACCATGGTATGTTTTAAAAGTGGAATTTTAGGGAACAGGCAGTGTTGGTCGGGGGTGTTCCTAATAGGAATCACCTGGAAACATGTCTGGCTTCTGTATGTTCATCTCCATTATTCAAGGAGCTCAATTCAAGTGGGTAGTCAGTTTGCTCTCCTCTTTATCATACATCTCAGAAGGGAGCTCTTGCTTGCTTGCTATAGGAACAATTGAGTATAGCATGTGTGTTGTTAGGTCAAATGAGCTCATACACAGTTGAAATTTTCTTCTGTAAATTCCGGGGAAAATAGATTATTCAGGCTATGTTTGGATGGACCAATGAATACGTATGGCACTATTCAAAGCTCAGTGATCTCAAGATTCTTCTAAGAACACAGATTTTCTCTATGAACTTTTCAGATGTTCAGAGTCATTGAATTTACAGGAAAAAGTGGCTTGACTCTCCTATTCATATAATAAAATTAAGTGAGCACAGAATTTGAAGCTGAAGGGCCTGGATTTGAATCTTACTTTGAACATTTACTAGCTATGTGACCTTGGACAAACTTCTCAAGGACACAAAGAGTCACAGCAAATGAGGTATTACTTTTCTGCAGTGCTTTTTGAGGATTCAAGGTAAGGTGTAAAATACTGATCCATAGTCTGGAAAATAACACTCATTAAAAGTATAATATTATAAATGACACGCAAGTATATTCATTATAATTAGGATCTTGGTTGTAAAAACATCAGCAGGATCAATCTAAAGATTTTTAAGAAAAAATATGTGGCTTATCTTTCTACAAAGAGAGCAAATGAGGTTACTTTCAGTATGGATTTGACTAACTCCCCTAAGCCTTCTAGTTCTCATATAACATGTTTCTCCAGGACAACAATAATATCTAGTTCTGAGTTTCTCCTTAGAGATTTATGAGTATTAAATATATTTTAATATGTCTATAAAGAGATTTAAGCTCTTCCTGGAAATAAAGCTGAAGGAGCCATTGATCAGGGTTTGACATGAGCATAATTTCACTGCTGGGCTGCATTTTTCCAAATACATTCTGCCCATAAACTGATGGGAAATTCAGTATTTCATTTTCTGAATATTGCCCAAATGAATTGTGGAAGTCCAGCAGAAGTGCTTGATTGTACTTTCATTAGACTTCTTTTCCTTTAGGCCATACAGGTGCAATGAAAGAAGAAAGAAAATTAATTAAATTTATGGGCATGTTTATACCCTCCAGGTGTCATAAAATGTACTGGCAGAGACATTTTTCAAGTAATTAAGCAGACATCTCTGTGTTTCTTAATGAGTTGCTGCCCTTCCCTGTTTAATCTGGAGAGAGATCTCATCACCTGCCTTCTGTCAGCTGATGGGCTTATTCCGCGGATGAGTTCAACCTTCTCCTCATGGTGCAATGTGCTAATGGGGCTCTATGGATGCAGATGTGAGCTCCTCTTCTGGCAGAAGCCTTTCAAGGGTGGAGTAATAATTACATTGGGAGTGGTGGTTTAGGAATATTAAAATAACCTTGTTTGCCTCATACATATTATATATATATATTTTTTTTTGAGGAAGGCTATACTGAGATAAACCAAAACATACATTATATGTATGTATATACGTTTGTGGTTTGTGTGAGTGTGTGTGTTTGTGTGAATGTGTATAGAGAAAGAAAGGATAGAGAGAGAGAAATTCAGTTCAGTGTAGGCCTTACCTTCACCAATAAGATACACTATGGACTGCATTTTAAAGGATGTATCAATGGAATTTTGGCAGACAGTGGGTGGGGAAAGATCGCTGTAAAAGTGATAACTATACACGATTAGTTTATATGATGTTCTACAATTTCACCAGCCCTGTTCAAGACACTGAAAACCCCTCACGAGCTACGGCACAGAGGAGGAAGCCACCCCAGAGGATGGAGAACTAGTTGGACTACACCAATGGACAAAGAAATGGAAAAAGAGAAGAGAGTTTAGATGTGGGCCCCTTAATGAACTCAGTGTCTAAGGGAGCATGGAAGAAAACTGCTCTCTCTGCCATCGAGGGTGGCAGGGGAAGCAACTGCAAACAAGATCAGAGCAGTGTGGGGAGGCCAAATTAGAATGGAAGGTTAAAAAGCCAGCAAGAGAAGCTAGAATTTGAACCTCGGTGCAGAGTCCTTGGCAGTGACATATAATCAATTCCTTTTTTTAAAAAATCCTTTTCAGAAATCTTAAAAATCAACTAATCTAAACTTGTTCTGCCTGTAAGACCTTTTGAAGCAAGTAGAAATATAACAAAAATAGTATTTTATGAAGATTCATTTGGCAGTAACAGCAGGGTGACTTGAGCTCCCAGGTGCTCCGGGAAAATGCTTCATGTTCCTTATGGTCTCTTCCTCCTGCAGCTCCAACCTAGTGTGGTGATACCTTGGGGCACCCCTGGCCTCCAGGCTCTGAGGGCAGCTCCACTCCACTTTCTCTCTTTTCTCTGTCCCAAGACCACCCTCGAACTCAGGTCTTCACCACTTCTGTGCAGGAACTGGATAACTTTCCTCCTTGTCTTCATTTCTATCCTCTTCCAACTCAATTTCCAAATGGCTTTGAGTGCAAAATGATTAGAGTACAATGCTATCTTCCTAAAATGTACTGTTTTATTTCTGTCTCCAGGGCAGAAAATTCAAACTTCTCTGTTGGATCTCACAAAGAAATTATTCTTACATACTTGCAATAGTTTCCTCTCCTGTTCCACAAATATCTTCACCACTTACATTTACACATCGTTTTTATGTTCTTTATATATCATTTACACATAGCCAAAGTCTTTGCTCTCTTTCTGTAAAGATCTCATCCAACGCTCAACTCTGGCATCACCTCCTTTAGGAAATATTTAAACCACTTCTCTTTGAGTTGTAGTTGACTGAAATTTGAACCATTTGGATTAAGTTGAATTTGAAGCAACATAAGTAAAATAAAGGATCCTTTAGCAGCAAAGATGGCGATAGATTTGGCACCACATGATTTAGTGACACATTCATCAGATTTCTCCCTAGATTCTCTCTCTTTCACATTCCCATAATTTAATGCCTTGATTTCTTCTTCCTAGAGGCTCACTCTCTTTGTGGGCAGGCAAATGCCTCTAGATCAGAGAGGAAAAAGTACTGATGGAAAATTCCAGGAGAATGTCTTCAGTTGGTTCAACACAAGTCACATGTCTACCCTTGGACTTCCTCTTGTGGTAAAGATGATAGAGTGTCTGAATTATCTCAGGCAAGCTTATGTGTTAGGTGCTGTTACCAGGAAGAGGGGACAGACGAAAAACTGAGCAAGAAGAAACAATAACTAGGATGAGAGGACTTTTCTTATGTTCAAGCTGCCCCCCTTGCCAGACTTTGCTTTTACTCCTTTTATATCCACTACTTCAACATCACCCACCCTTTCCTTCCTTTTCTGCCTTTCTCAAGGGTATACTTTGAGGCATGTCCCTCAGAATTGTGCTTGGCATACAGTGGGCTCTCAAACACGTGCACTGAGTAGGCCAAAAACAGTCAAAATGCACGACTGACCAAAAGAGTAACTATCACAATCACAGAGTAGGACTTCAAACAGTAGTGGGCTGCAATCCAAAAGCAAAGATTCAGGACCAATGTCATGAGAGGATTTGCAGTTGGTAAGGAGAAAGAATAAATAGAGGCGAGAAAAAAACTGTGGGTTGGAAAAACTGAGTAATTTCGAGCCTTGGAAATGAAACAAAGAATGTTATGAACACTAAATACGAATGCTGGCTTAATCTGTACTGGACAACTGGGAATATTTTCTGCTTTCTCTAAAGAGTTGTATTTATTGGTAAGAGTTCAGGAATAAATGCTGCTGTATGTGGGTGGGGTACGGGGACAGTAGTTGTGGTGAAGTCCCAAAAAAAGCTCAAGAAGTTGACAGCAGACCTCTCTGTCAGATGAACCATAGAATAAGGACACATAAAGACTGAGACCCTCACTTTTGAGGAGTTGCTGACCTAAGTACGGAGAAGCAGAAGGGACAGGCTTATCCAGGAACACCAACACAGCTACTGAGAGGCAGAGACAAATTCAGCAGGAAGTTTGTCACTGGGAATATGGACAGCAGATGGGAATGAAAGTGTTTCCTTATTACACAACCAGTGAGACACTGGGGCAAAAGGTGTGTTGTTTGAGGACATATTTGATAATACTGAGGTGAGTGAGGAAGCACTTTCCCTAGTTCTGCGTTAACTGGAGTATGACTTTAATGCCCTGAGGTTGCTGGAGAGCACAAAGATCTTTGATTCCCTGAGCATTTCAGCATCACCTTTGTCCTCATGGTTGTGGTGATGGAGTGGGCAAGTGGGATGCTTGGCAAAAATAGTTCTTCTGTGATAACTGGACAAAATGGCAGCAGAGTCACTGGAACTTGAAGTAAGGGGAGAGAGGAAGAAAACTCAGCTGCCCTGTTGTTAGTCCATGGTATGTAGAAACCTTTAGAGGAAATCCTTATAATTCAGGGAAAAGAAGTCATTCAACAGAATTCATTTATGTCTTTATTAGGCACAGAAGAAGGAGATGGCTTAAGAATTACTGTAGAGATCTATCAGTGGCACCTTGTCACCAACAGGCAGAAATATGAATAACTTCAAATATTTAATAGAGCAACAGTTAACACTTATACCTTATATAATAAGCATACATTTTGTACCTGGAAGAATTCATTTTTCTCCTTAATTTCTGGAACAGAAGTTGATCAACAGGGAGAAAAGAATGAAAAGAATATTTTAAAAAATTTTAAAAATGCACAGTGTTATCTCCCACTAAGTACTATGAAGAACTTGGCTTTCTGTGTCACCTTTATAGTTATAATACTCTTCCTTTGGGAAGGAACTGTTCACAGGCTGACAGTCATTTTATCAACAGAAATACTTACCATAGAAAAGTATCCGATTCCATAGAAGAGTTTTTCAATGAGAAAGGAAGAAAATGGAAAGTATTTGAGGCAAAAATGACATCCCCAGGGGTCATAGTTAGCAGCGGGAAGAGTGTCTCTGCAGGTGGAGGTCACAGTCCTACTATTATTGAGGATAATAAAGTTGTGTCAGACAAGGGAGAGGATTCTTTAATAAAACGGACACTGACATTTGAGACTGGCTAGGACATGTGAGGCATTGGGAGCCAAGTCATTGGAGGTTTTTAACTTTCATATATACTTCATACCACTTTTGAAAAAATATGTCAGTGAAAAATCTTTTTTTCCCCCTCTACAAAATTACTAGGCAGAAATCTCTGAAGACCAAATTTCAAAGTGGCTTCCAAGATCATATGTTTAAAGTGCTATTTATCAGCTTCTCCCCATCCAATTGCACAGAACGGGTGGAGGAATGAATACTAAGGTCTAACATTACAGGAAGGTCATTCAAAATCAGCACTTACACTACACTGCCAGGGGTCTCAATAATCTCTGAGTAAATGAACTGTCTCTGATTCACTCATGAATTCTCAGTGAACATAGCCTCACATAGTTACCACTATATCCTAGGCGATGAAACAGTATTCATTAAGCTTTTAAAAATGCTTAAAACTTGCATACTTGATTCCAGAAATAATACTTTACATGGTTTCTAGGTATAGTTTGGGATACACAAGTTGAAAACCTTATGTGCTCTACATGTTTATTCAATTAAGCAGCCTCCATGTCCTACCAGCCGAGAAGCATGTGAGAAAAGACAGCGTGCCAGATTTGGGGAGATGCAAACATGAATGTTGTGAAGCCTGCCTAGAAAGAACACCCACTTTAGCTAGGAAAATAGATAGATTCCACTCCATCATAATAAGTAGTGTATTCATATGGCCAGCAAACACAAGACATTCAACTTTATCACTTATACAGGAAAAGAAAGTGAAAACCATGTTGAAATACCACTGCATATTTTAGAATAGCAAAGGAGAAAAAGAGGAAGAACTATCAAATGCTGTTGAAGAGGTGAGATGCTCAGAAATTTCACACATTCTGTGTGGTGTTGGTTGGGTAGAGAAGAAAAGGGATAACTGGGTCTAGATAAGCCAATACAAAAATGGTCTTCAACATCCACGAAAGCCAAAGTAAGCATACTTACAGTAACAGAACTCCTTTTTTATATACACCAAAGGAGAAACATGTATTTTCACAAAATATTTTGTATTGAAAAGTTTTGGCTGCCCTCAAAAACATGCAAATTTTATCTTCAATAGAAATAACAAATAAATTGCTACAATGGCAAAGAGAACAGCTTATAACACTGTATAATTAATTTAAAAAATAACATCAAGCCAAACAAACTGGATGCAAAGACTATGTGCTGCAGGATTCCATTTATGTGAAGTCAAAAGCAAGTACACTAATTTACAGTCAAAGAATTTGGAATAGTAGTTATGTTTTGGGGGTTGGGGCAATTAGTAAATTTAAAAGGGCATAAGAGATATTTCTAGGAGTGGTGGGAGTATCCTGTGTTAATCTTATGTCAGTTACATAGATGACTTTCTGTTGGTGAAAATTTACTGTTCTGTACACTTACAATTTAGACATAGTTTTGTGTTAATATTAGAGTGATAAACAGTTTAACAAAAGATCACTTTACATAAAGAAAGTGTTCATAATATTTGAATAACAGAGTATTGTAATTTCACAATTTGTGGCCCTGCCCAACGGTGCAAATTTTAATAACATCAGATATATTATAATAATAGCTGTAATATTTTAAAATGAAAAGGCTACGACTGATTTTCAGTATGAGCTCTGCCATGCAAGAAGCTTGGAAGTCATCACTGTTGTCATTATAAGCAAAGCAGTATAAATTGAAAAACAGTGGACTTTCCTTTGACCCATCTGAGAACTGACGTTGTATGTAAATCATTGTCCTGAAATTTGGGGAAATGGGCACATCTAAAAAGAGTTCAGAACAATGTGCCTGTCACAGAAGCCTCTGGAACCAGAAATCACTGTGAGCGTTTAACAAGGATTACTGGTGACTAACATTTAGCATACGAGTGAGATTTTTCTGGGATTCAAGGTCTTCGTGGGCCCCATGATATCATGGGCTTTACTTCCAGGTAGACCACAAGGTTCTGACTAGCATGATTCTCACTGTTTCGGTGGGGAAAGGAAGACACTAGAGGCCCTGCCTGGGAGCCAGGATCTTGGCCAAGCTGCATTGTGGCCCTGTCTGCAATATTTTTTAATGTTTCCATCAAGCAGGGACTTTAAGGCCTCCTTTTGGGGTAGAGAATGGGAATTTCAGTGGTGAACCCTAAAACTAGCAGTAGGCAGAGTCACAGATACTGTGGGGAGTGGAAAGGTAGGAAAACAGATTTCAAATAAGGCCCTATTGCTGCTGTCCTTGCTTTGTAACAAAATACTAAAAGTACAAAACACATTTTGAACTCATGATATCTTATAATTTGTGAGTCATGGAGTACAGCAAGTTTCCAATGAGTGATTCTTCTGTTTATGTGTTGCCAGTTACGGTCACCGGGTGGTATTCAGTTGGTGGCGGGGTGACATAAAAGTTCTGAGACAGCTGTGTGATCAAAATGTCACAGAATGCTGCTGCCAAGTGCCATTCAATGGAAGGGCACACTCATAAAAACATGACAGTATGTCCTCCCCCAGCTCACTCACCAGATCTGGCACTGTGTAGGTTCTGGTACTTCCTCAAAGTCAAATCACTTTGAAAGATGAATGTTTTGAATCAAGTCAGGTCATCAAGGCAGCCATGACAGTGCAAATAAAGACACTTAGAAAATACCAGTTCCAG
Organism: Petromus typicus; assembly: GCA_004026965.1. NCBI lineage: Eukaryota > Metazoa > Chordata > Mammalia > Rodentia > Petromuridae > Petromus > Petromus typicus. The sequence continues at coordinate 70,125 of PVIR01001053.1, read as the reverse complement.
AACTACTTCAGAAAGTGGCAAGAGTCAGGTGTGGTGGCTCACCCTTGTGATCCCGGCACTCCGGAGGCAGGAGCAGGAGGATGGCCTCGAGTTCAAGGCCAGCCTGGACTACATAGTGAGCTCAGGGCCAGCCTGAACTACAAAGTGAGACCCTGTCTCAAAAAAAAAAAAAAAAAAAAAGGCAAGAATCATGGGATAAATATGTTCAACCTTGGGGGAGTACTTTCAAGGGGTTTGATGGCAAGGTGTCTTTTAGTGTAGTGAATTTTTAAAAATTTAAATATTTGCTTGATTTTCCAATCACACCTCATAAAAGATTGCAACAATAGTGCTTATTGCAGTAGTAATGGCACATTTAAACACCCTATTTTAAGCATTTTACATATACAGTGGATTTTACAATTAGTTAAGTCCTATTACTATTAAATTTTCTACATAACAAAAACACAAAAGCAAAAGTAAGAGATACATGAAAGCTAAGTAATCAGTTCAAATCACAGTCAATAAAGTCTAAAAATGAAATTTAAAAATAGAAAATTAATAATAAAACCATATCAGAAATATCAAAAAATGTAGTGCATTAAATTCTCTGTATTTAGTAGTAATAAAAATCCATTAAAAGATATAAAGTCGTGCCTAAAGCAAAATAAAATGAAAAGGAAAAATATGAAATGATTTTAAAAAATTAATAGAGGCAGGAGGGCAAGGGGGAAAGAGAATGAAAGAAGGAATTAAGATGTGTTCTGTATATGTACCAACTCCACATAATAAATTTAAATTTAAGTACTATGAAAATCAAATAGACTAAATAAATAGCATATAAAGAAGTAAAAAATAACTAGTAAGCTACTAACTAAAAATATATAAGACCAGGCAATTAAAAGGTATCAGTACTAATAATACAGAAAATAAAATTTGAAGCCAAAGGAATTGTGAGAGACAAAGAAAATAATATATAATTATTAAAATAATAATACAAAGATATACAGAGAAAACACTGATTCATTGTCTAAATCATGCTAAGAATTTCTTCATGGAAAAAGGAATATTTGGGACTTCAAAGAAAGAGATGCATATAAGAACAAATGTGAATGGAAGGCATGTTAAGGAAATGGAAACAGGTATTATTTATGTGCCAGAAGATGTAAATATATTATATTTTACATATGATGTAAATATGTTTTGTTTTAAAAATTTAATAGTAACATATGA